>BGPT01000458.1:44665-84071 GCA_003297045.1 Symbiodinium sp. clade C Y103 | reverse complement strand
ACATGCACGGGCAAAAATTTGTTCATTGGACGGGTTTTCAACCAGACATAAAGCCGTGGAAATGGCTTTGGGAGAGCTCAATGCAGAGCTGTTGGGGCGCGCTTTTCAGGACAAATTTCATCATTGCGATTGTCCCGACAAATTGTGTACCACATATGATATTTTCCCATGTTGACAAACCTCAGTTCCGTCGAAAGCACATCGAAGACCTTCTCGTGTAAGATAGAAAAAAGCGTGCTGTGAGCCGTTTTGCTTTTGGGTTCTCTGGCCCACCTTGTTTCAAGGCTGACTTCTGCGTATGAACTCACATAACTCACATGCTGTTGAGCAAATCTAGGACCTATAGGAAGCGTGGACTAGATCGATCGGTAAACAAGCCAACAAGGCCAACAAGGCCAACAAGGCTACTTTAGAAGCCTTACTGCCCTCTCCGTGTGATTTGTAGGATACATCGCTTTGTCCAGCTTTGCACTTAGCGCATTGTCACCTTTGCTAGGGGAATGTGAAGCCGCTTGTAAGCAAACCTCAAAGGAATCTGCCAGTCCAGTCCAGGATCATGAAGAAATGTCTGAACTCTCCATAGTGGCAGTGGACAAGAAAAAAGATAGATCAGGAGATATATAGAGATCAGAGTTGCAGTTTGAACATCAGCCCTGTGACTTGGCAAGGTTGGGTGGGAGGCAGTCTCCAAGCGTCTGTGTTGCGGACCAAGTGCAGATGGTGTAGCCTCTTGTAGCTTACCCTTTTCTTGCCAGTGCCAAGCAGTGTTCATATTTCTGTTCTCAAATTCAAAGGTCAGTTTTCTTGTGTGTTTTTAACCTTCTGTGCGCCCTTGGTTTAGAATCAAGTTGTTGAGCAAATCTTTCACCACCTAGGTTTGTCTTTCTCTTTGGCTGAGGTGATGCAGCGAGCTTGCGGAAGCTCTCGGATGGCAACATTCATAGAGTCGCAGTTGAGGACGATGCGAATCCTGCACTGAACAGGAAATAAAACGAGAACTGAATAGCAATATCACATGCCTATTAGATGCGAGTGATCTACTGACGCTACTGTACATGCAGGGGCTGTTGAAGGCGCTGCCTTGGCTTTGCTGGGTTTTCTGATTTTTCAGGAGTTTCTGGCTTCTTCGAATCCAGGCGCTGCATTCCAAGTTTGCATTGGCGTCGAAGAAATCCATGGGATATGTGAAGCCTTGGCCCTTAGCAGCCTTAGCGGAGAAATGCCTGTGTCAACTGTGTCAACTATGGCATATGAATAGGTGGCTGTCTTGACGCGTAATCTCGAACAAATCATGGCTCCAACTCTCAGTATGCCGGCAGTATGCCCTGTAGTATGCCTAGTTTGCCAGGTCAGTTGCAGATTGAATCCACCCTCCGGCTCGGGCCGATTTTGTGAGCAAAGAGCAGACGTGAGATTCACCATGTCCAAGAATTGTCAAATATCAGAAGTAGAGATTTGGATTTCACGACTTTGACGCAGTTTGACGCCTGCTTCTTTACTATCTTTACTTGATACATCTTGATACCTTTGCAGGGCGCTGCTACATGAGTTGCTCTTCATCTATGACGCCCTCTTGACTCAAGCACTTGAGAAGGGCTGCTTGCCTCTGTCTCAGACAGCTCAAACGGAGTTCTAATGAGTTCGTGCATTGTCACTTTGAGAGTCTTGGTGGTGAAGATGTTTCTTCAAACTCCAATTAATTCGCAGTTCGGCATTGCTACAGCGGCTACAGTGCATGTTCATTGTTTCTTTTCGTCTATATCTTTCTTGTCAGGTACGGCCACGCCTTTGCACTGGTGGTTTCTATGATCCGTGTACACCTTCTGTTGCTGCTAGCTGGCTTGGTGCAGGAGACTGTGGAAGAAAGATTAACAATGTTCGCGCCGGAAAGCCAGAAAGAGACATGTGAAAGGTGGCAGAACAAACAAAAGGTTAAGACAAACAGCAACAAGCTGGTAGATTTTCGAGTTGTCAAATGGCGTCAAGGGTTCAGAACTGCAACCACCACTCTGTTTGCTTGCCTTGACAGGACCTTTGCGCCAGTCTCATTGTTTGTTTCAGGACTTCGGACATGGCAGAAGAACCCGGAAAAACAAGTTTCCGGGGAAGTAGTTGCACTGCCCCAAGAAATATTTGCATAAGGCAAGTGCAAGGAGTTGTTTTGAAGGCTTCCAAGTTTGTTTTAAAGTGCCACATCTTGAACAGGCAAGACATAGTCATGCAGGCTTTGCAGGGAGGTTGGGAAGAAACAAGTCATCGCGGAATGTGTCCATTCATGTCCATTCTCTGGAAAGGAAAGCTTCATGAAACAATGACATGTTGATCGATTTAGAGCATGTCGTCCGCACTTTTTGATCTTGCTGGAATTGATGTCTTATACGTGTGTCAAGATATTGAACTTGGGCCAAAATGGTTGTGTTTGTTTATAAGCGTGTTCCTATTTGTGTTCCCGTGTGTATGTTAAAGCAGCAGCATCACTCTGCCTTCGGATTCTGTGAGGAAGTCTGTGCAACGTTTGCTCGCGCCGCTAACTGAAGCCTTTTACCTGCTTGTTGGGCTTTTTGCGAGTGCACGGCGTCGCATGGCTGCAAGGGCAGAGTCTTTGAGACTCAGCAAACACAAGGGACACAACTGTCCAAGCTGCTCCAAGACTGTCCAAGCTTCATCTCGAAGGGATTCGTTCTCAAACATAGGGAAGCGTCAAAAACATGATCCAACTTACAGCAAATTCACGGGTAGCTCTCAGGAAGACTAGGATGTCTTTTGTGATTCGCTGGCTGAGAATGGTGTGTGAACTTGAGCTTGAAAGCCAAGTTCACAAAAGATTCGAAATTGACAATTGATTGTTCAAACTGCCCATATTTGTATACTTGGTACTGTACACGTATGTTTTGTTTCCAGTGGGATATCTCTGGGCTTGGGTAAAATTTGAGAGTGAAGCGGAGAGCAGGTGAGCGCCCAGTGGTGCCACGGAAGGCAGGTCCGGGCACATGTCATCCGCCGTCATCTCTACATCCCATGTGAAACATGTCTTACAGCATGCAGCATGATGTGTCAGAGGTGAAAGACTATGAGTACCTACAATATGAATAAATTGGGTTGATCAGATTGAATCAGACTTGTATGATACTTGTATCGTTGGTCGCTACCAAAAAGTATTCAGCTCGGATCAAATCGCATGTTCCTTTGCCTCATGGGCCACCTCTGTGTGTTCAGGGCTGTGCTTTGCGCAAGCCTTCTGAGGTTCTTTCTGTCAGCCCGATCTCACTGAATGCCGCGGCCATTCGACGTCGCACAAGGGAAGCCCTGGAGAACCTGGCGTGCAACACGTGGCTTGGCACGGCTAGCAGTGTCTTTTCCGGAGCTCTTCGCAGTTGCTTTTCATCCCAGGGCAGCCAGAGAATCGTTGGCAAAAGCGGGATTGCAGCCAGAGGAGATTTCTGACATCAACGATGCATTCAGCATATTGATAGCCATTGCAGTGCTTGTTTAGGTTTTGGATGACTGCACTGACCTTACATGTTTGCATTACCTCTACAACTCTTGGTTGTTCAAATGGACCTCCATGACATGATAAATTGGACTGTTGGTATAACTCAGTGGTGCATTCCAGGATGTCTCCTTTCCATAGAATCCATAGACTGCGTATTTTCCAGGACGTCTCCTTTCACGCTGCAGAGTTGAACCAAATACAAGAGAGGCACGATGGACTTAGGGTCCAACTAGAGTGATGACACCATGATGATACAGCGACGAATCCTAAAAACAAGATGAAAGTACGGTTTTTGCGGCAAGATATGTCTGAGCGTTCGTAAAGTTGCAAGAAGTTGCAAGCTGCATTCAAGCTGATGCCTTGGCTGCGAACTGACACGCTTGCAGGTGTCAGCCCATGCGTGAGCGAGGAAATGGAGACTGGTGGCTCGCTGAGGTCGGGAAGAGTGGAGACGGACTCGCGAGATTTTATGTCTTGTGTGAAACTTATGTCCATTCTGCTTACATATTGTTTTCACATATGCTTACATATGCTTACATATGCTTACGATGAGATGATGACTTTGGGAAGTTGCAGGACTAGAAGCTTGACTTGTACTTTCGTTGTGAACGGACCAGAATGGACCCCACAATGGACCTTAATGGACCTTGTTTATCCTTTTCCCGGGGTAGTGAAGGGTTTTCATGTGTCTCGGTCTGGAGGTTGACCCTTGTTGGCTAGACCTTGGCCATTTTCTTCCTATGGCCGTGCCTATTGGGGAAGTCAAAAAGGGTCAATTTTAGATATGTTGCAAGTGCAAGTCGTGAAGTGTCATTTCGTGTGGCAGGCGAGACTCAAACGTGACTGATCACGTATTGAAGTGGTTTTGCGTGACAGACCCAGTATTTTCGGACAGTCTTTGGAAGATCATGCGAGCTTTCCGGGCAGGGGCAGTACTTGAAAGAGGTCCTTGCTCAATTTGCGTGGATCACGTGTAGTATTTGTTCTTATCAGTGTGACAACTGATATGTCTCCAACTGGAGACTTGCTTGTCACGTGTTACGCTGGCATGGCAGTGAACCAGTGGCAGCGCACCCTATCGTGAAGGCAGGCGCAGTATTTGGTGAGGTTTCAAAAGTTGCGGCAGTGTCCTTGTGACACTTTGGATCTTACTCTTTATATCTTTGAAAGTGTTGAGCGTTGCACAAGAGTGTCTCAGACGAGTGCCTTGCAAGAGTTTCGAACAAGAGTGTCTTGAAACGTGTTCTACCGCATTGTGCGACCAGAGGGTCTTCAAAGAGTGTCTCAAAAGTGTCTCTTAACAAGAGTGTCCAAGAAACGTGTCCCACAAGAGGATCGCAGAAGGGCGTCTTAGAAGAGTGCCCCGCAAGGTGTTTCATTTTCAGCAGTATGTTTCCAGTCAGTGCCTTGCAATAGTGTCCACAACAAGAGCGTCTCAGAAGAGGGTCTGCATAGAATGTCTTTGGGGTGCCAAAATCGAATGCCCCACCTGAGCGTCCCGCAAGAGTGTCTCACAAGGACGGCTGCGATCGGTGTTTCACCGGAGTCTCTAACAACAGCACCGCAAAATATTGCTCCGATACATCTCTGCAGGATGGGCCAGTATCAATGCTTGCTGTTCAACGTGATTTGCGATGTTCAGATTCTTTGCGGGTGCTGGGAGTTCTTCTACCCCTGCCATGCACTGTGCTGCTATTGGAGCAGATCTTGGAGCCTGGACACAAACACCATGGGTCCGGACAAGGTTGCTACAGACATTGTGATAGCTACTCTAGCTGCTTTAGCTGTTATAGGCATAGGCCAATATCATGCTTTGTTGTCCACCAAAGTATTGAGGTTGAAATTTTGAAAGAGTCACTGACCAGTTGTGTGAAAAGAGCAAAGTCACCTATCAGAAGCATTGTAGATCTATATAACTGTGGAAGATGAAGGAACAGGTCGATGGATTGGATCTACTATCAATCCCAGTCCTTTTAGCCAGCTTATTGTCTCATTGGTTTTGCTTCTGCATGCTCTTTTGTTGCGCAGATTTGTTTGGCAAGTGGTTGGACCGAGGAAGGTGCCAGCATGCCTTTGCCTGGGGCGCTCTTTGGCGCTTGTGGCATTTTGTGTGCAGCATCTGTTGGTTTGCTCAATGGAGGCACATTTCGCACGGTCACAGTCACATTCTGGAGCTAGCATGACCGCCTAGGCCATTGCAAGTTCTAAAGCTTTGGATTTCGAACGTCGGACAGTTGGATGATATGTTGGCATGCACGCGGCTGTTCTATTGCCGATTGATGCAGAAATATTTGCCTTCTCATGCCTTCTCCCATTTAAGACAAATCGAAAGCCTTTGGAGAGATTCAGCTGAATTACTGCAGGGTATTTGGCCTGGCCAGCGCGGCTGCTGACTGCACTCCACGTTCTTCTGGCAATCCTGGGGGCAGCCGCTGCGGAAGCAAAGAGCGAGGGCTATGCTGTTCTGTCGGCAGCACTCCTCGCATCCATTGTTCTTGGGCTTAGAGAGAATTCCCAATATTCCAACTTGGCTTGATCATTGAGCCACGTTTGGAGTCACACAAAAAGTGTTGAATCAATTGCTTGCCGCTTCATTAATTACTATTGATTTGTTCTGTCATTCACCGCGCTTCGCGCGAAGGTGCCACGCACACTGCAGAGTCCAATCGGGGAAGCAGAAAGCAATAGAGCAAGAACAGGGCCATTTTGAAGCACTGGCAAAAAAACAGGGTAAAACTATGCGCTGTGCTGTGTCATAAAGAAAGGTGGATCTATGTTGGGCCGTTGAAGTGCTATATCGCATTATCTCAAGCTATTTTTGCTTGTTTTGCTGCTTGTCGACAAAGACGCTCCAAACATGAAAGAAAAAATCGAAAAGCACGAAAGCGCCAGCTTGCTTTAGATATCAATGCTTGGGTTTCAAGTAATTGTTGGGCAAGGTGTTTGTCCCTATCATCGGCCACGTTAAGACCGGATAGCCATGAAGTTCATCTGGATGTGTAGTGGAAATCTTCGCCACAAAAATCACGGGCAGCAGGCCCGCTTTGATCTGTCTTCAGATTGCTACCCAGCAGCACACAATACAAGTAGTGCCTGGGCGAGCTACTTTCAGGAGTTAAGGACCTTCCCAGGCAAAAGAAAGCATGTGCCTAAAACGTGTGCATGCGTGTGTGTGTGTGAGAGAGAGAGAGAAAGAGAACGCCTGCGCGTTGGGAAAGCTGATCCTTCTTGCACACGGTCTCAATCATGATCCCTCTTTGCACTTGATTTTTTTTCCGCTCAAACACTTTTTTTCCCCTGTTTGCTCTGGACACCCCTCGGCTCCTCGTCGATGTTTTCTCTATTCTTCTCTTTACTCCAGTCTACTCCCCCCCTTCTCTTTACTTTGGTCTCCTTTTTCCCTGCTCCTCCTTTCTCTTCCTCTACTCTTCTTGTCTCTCCTCTCCTCTCCCCTCCCCTCCCCTCCTCTCCTCTTCTCTTACTCTTACTCTTACTCTTTCTCTTTCTCTTTCTCTTTCTCTTTCTCTTTCTCTTTCTCTTTCTCTTCTCTTCTCTTCTCTTCCTTACTCTTCTGTACTTTCTTCCTTTCTTGTCTCCTGCATGCTTTTCTACTTTCTCAGCTCTCTACTCTTCACCGCTTTCCTCTTCTCCTTACTTTTCTCTACTCCGTATTTCTCCGCCTCGTCAGCTCATTTCCTGACAGCCTGACAGCTTTTTCTTTCAGGACCCTAAGATGTCCTTTCTTGTTTCGCGTTTTTTTGTTTTGCTGCTCTGATCCTTTGCTTCTTAGCTTTTTGGCCTCGCTGCTTGTCTGCTCTTATGGTTGTTTGCTTCTCCGCCTGGCTGTTTTTATGCTTTTGCAAACCTGTTGCGCCCTCCGGCTACTAGCACCCAAAGTGAACAAAGGTAAGCTATCTTGTGACTTGGTTGAAAGGGTCTGACTTCCCCTTTGAGTATCCTTGTGCAGGCACCTTGTGAGTAGCATCAAAAAATCCTCGTTCTTTTCAAGGATCCTGGTGCAGAGATCTTGTGAAATCTTGTGAGTTCCTCGGAAACAGAGATTCTTGTGAGCTTCTTGCCCAGCGTTTTGGCCGCACCCTGGTGCCAGCCGAAGAAATTGTGATTTCTGTTTTGTTTGTCACAAAGGGAGGCCGGGAAAAAGGCCAGAAGCTCGCCACCAGTCCCAGCACAACGGCAGCGGCCCACATCCCCCAAGACCCACGAAATCTTGCGTCTCGAGGGCAGGCCTGTAGAATTTTGGCTTGAGACTCGATCTTGGCTTTCCGCAGTACATACATAGCGGGCACCAATACAGTCAAGTGGTTCAGTCGCATCGATTTGTGCGAAATGTATCTAAATGGCCGTATTAGCTTGCGAGAAATATTTTTGGGGGGTCGCATCGGTTCCTTGATTTTGCTGCCCTGGACACTGCTTTTGGGGTGGCTCATTCTATTGTGGAAACATCAATAACCTCTGTCATCAACGGCTTGGAATTTTTGCACCGAAAGGGTCAGTCGCACCCTGAAGCCATGAGCCTTGAACAAGTTTGCTAGCTACTGGTTGGCGGCGGATTCAAGGCTGAAACCACCACTGCGCGGAATCTCAACCAGGGAACAATGGACCACCAACAAGGCCACCAGGAGGCCCCAATTCAAGTCAATCCCTTTGATCCATCAACTGGCGCAGCAGAAACCTTTGACGCAAAGATTCGCACCTTGATGCTCAAGCTTGGGGTCATCATCTTTAGTTACCTGAATGACTTTGCTTTGAAGCATGTTCTTGCCCAACGGCACGCGCGTGATACGCGGCAACCCGACCAACAATGAGGCAAAGCACTGTCTTGGAATTACCAAGATGTCTGGTCAAGTCATCCAGGTATCCGCCCTTGAACTTGGATGTGTGCAGGCTACTATGGATATTGTCGTCTCTTTTCTCTGCTCTACTTCTCTTCCCTTTTCTTCCTGTCTGCGCTCCTTTCCGTTTCTTCTGTCTGCTCATAGTTTCTTCTTTTCTGCTTCCCTCTTGACTACCTTTCTTTCTCCGCTGCATTATCCTTCCGGATCCTTCCCTTCTCTAGTCTACTTCACTGTGCGCTGTTTTCCTGTTGCCCGTTGTCTTTGATTTTCGCGGCACAGAGTTGAGGCCTCTAAACTTCCATTGGCAATTACTTTCGATGCATTATCCTCCTTGGGTTGGGGCAGAATGTCTGCATGCAGCATGGGAAGTTTTCATTGTCAAGGTGGTGTGGACATTTTGCGTCGCAGCGTGAGGTAGAAGAGAGTCTTGTTTCTCCGGCATTTGCAAGGTTCTTGGCTAGCTTCCACAAGGGTCAGATATTCACAAAGAAACATAAGATTCCAACCGCGAAACGCACAAGTGCATCTTCACATGGAAGTTCCCAAATCACAGAACGCCACTACCAAATGCAGCCCAAAAGATGAATTACAATTCCGAGGATCGTTGTGGATCATTGCGTGGGTTTGCAAGTGGGCATTCCTTTTCCCAACCTTGGGTGCACAGCAAAAGCCAAAAAATGATACAACACAATATAAACTCAACGTTTGATACTTGCTGGCATTCAAAAAACTTGTGACAGAAACATATATTTTCACGAACAATTGTTCATTCAAAAAATACCTTGCATGGTGCATACCCTGCTGAGGGCCGGCGGACATGATCCTTTGTTAAAACTGCAGCGTTTAGTCTCATTGATTTCGGTATTTTGCGGTTTTGCGAGCCTGAAATCTGAGGACGTAAGGCCGCTGAGCCCCAAAAGATTTCGGGGCCGGGCCCAGTTGGCAGCTGTATTTGTAGCACTGCATGTGATGACCCTGTCGGTGCAGCATTGGGCGCAGCTTGAAAACGAAGCTGAGGCCGGGGTTTTTCTATCCACAAACGGCTTGATACAGTACGTTGTTACATTTTTTAGAGACAAGAATGCCGTAGGAGTATTTCGCATTATATAGTTATCATGCGTTTTCCTTTGTATGCCTGTAGTTTCACAATATTGTTGTTGGGATTGTCAAACAACTCTTGAATTTTGTTTCGGTTTTGCCACCAAGTTTTTGCAAAGATTCGGGACAGATGGTTGAATCACAGACAGAGACACATTAACATGAACACTCCTTGCCGAATCTGCAATTTCTGCGGTTTCCAAGGAATTGCAGATTTCGCAACTGGTCTGTTGTTTTGTTATCATTTTGCGACTGCGTGTTCTGAAAGCAATGCCACGTATGACTGAATTCTAATCCTATATGTTTTTCGCAGAACTGTGGAGGCTTGGTTGGCGTGGAAAGCTTTGCGCAGCGGTCACTTTTGTGATGCAAGATATGGAAATTTGTTCCTTGGATATGTTTTTGTTTGAGGATATCGTTTGAATGTTAAGTCATTCAATAACTCAATATTGTGAAGCAGGCAGTTTTATGTGAAGAATCACGTTCAAAAAGTTGCTAGCGATCTTAGTGATCACACAGATGCTTTTTGAAGCAGACTTCTATCCCAGACCGAAGAGGAAGGCCTGGTTCAACAGGTGCAGTCTCTTCCTCTCTCCACATCCAAAGGCTGTGCGGCTTCTGATTCGCTCGGCTCTGTTTCTCCTGTGCCGCTCTTTAGGCTGGGTTTACCTATCGGCGCCCTTGCAATACTGGCTGTGTCTTCACGGCATCCCTTGCTGGCGCTGGCTTCAAGTGTCAAGCTAAGCAAACAGAATACAAAAAACAATAAAAAACATAGTAGCCGTCCCTATCTTGTGATGCTTTCAAAACCGATTTCAATACATGTGCATGTTTTGCCCCAGAGAGATGCCATGCTTGCCTAAAGATGGCTAAAAGAAATGAACAGGGCAAACACACAAAGCCCTAGCACCGTGAAGTATATTTGTCTCCTTGCGGAAGCCAAAACTATAGAGTCAACCAACTGGGATGATTCTCCAAGGCGCGATGATGTTTGCCTCGACTGTCAGCTTCTCAACTTCTCCGCCCAAAAAATGCTAAACATGCTCCAAAGCCAAAGCCTTTGAACACATGAGTATTCCTGTGTTTAATTATGCTCTTCAATGACTTCAATCATCCATGTTCATGACTTTGACTTCCTGTTTGTGCAGCTGAAGGCCCTCCTCATGCATACCGGAAGGCAGCAACGTGACAGTATTTGAGAGACAGCCTTCCAAGCATTCCAAGACATTCTGCAGCACCATCAAATGTAAGGTAGTCACTGTAGTCACTGTAGTCCTTGCACGCGTCACAGTCATGTCACATGTCCTTGCCATATCCTTGTTTCATCGTGTTTCAATTTGTTTCAGGTCCGGGCTTGTTGCCGCAATGTGGTGGCTGGCAGCTTCTGAAGCTTTGTCAGTGCCAGCACCCAGAGACACCAAATTTCACTGTTCATTAACAGGAATTTAATCCAAAACAACTACACAAAAATATTTGGCTGTAAAAATTTCGTACGGTTAGAAACTTTGGGGTTTCTGTCGCTTCTGTGGTTAAGTCAAGTGTCTGAATACCTCTGTTTCTCTTAGTGTTTCCCTTTGTCATGTGTGTGCTCGTCCTCAGCTTTTACACACTGGTACTACAGTTTTGCGTGCAGCGGACGGTGGAAAGATCTCAGGCTTTTAAAATAGATCTGGTCCGCAAACTAGACCGAACTCAAAGGGTTTTGAATGGCACGGCAAACACATGTAAGCACAAGCAAAGGTGGGGGAAAGCCGGTGACAGACGAAGCTTTGCCACCCTCGAATTCGCGAATTCCAATGCTTTTGTGCTACCGCGACAGAACGCACAGCTAACTAATGGCCAGACGTCGAAACACAATGCTAACTTGAAGCATGTTGTGTTGTTTACATGGCTTTATTTTTTGGAGCTGTGAAGTCAGTATTCTTTGTATCATTTCTGCTCTGCGTTGCCTCTGCTGACAACAGCTTCCCAGGCAAGTTGGCAAGCAGGACCAGACCGGACACCAGCACCAAAGGCAAGCCACCATGACATATGAAGAACATATGAAACATGTATGAATCCTGAAACTGTGCATCGAATCCTTCACGATGGAACTTCGACAAAGCAAATTCGTAGAGCCGATCCAGGTGCAGACAACAAAGGCCGAGAGAAAGAGTCGTGATTTAAGGAGGGGCTCAGGGGGACGCGTGAATTGACAATGAATTCCTGTGCATTTCGTTGTGGCGATTCAGATCTCTACACATCCCTGAGGGAGACAAGTGACAAGAAATGACAAGAAATGACAAGAAGAAACCTCAAGGATTGATTGGAAATTGATTGGAATCTTTGTTGCAAGGATTGATTCCGATTGATTCCGATTGACGATTCCGCGCTGCAAGGATAGCGTCCAGGCAGCGTGGCAGCCATGACCTCAGCGTGGATCTGCTGAGTTCTTGGATACGAACGGTTGCTACATGTTACTACCAAGATATGCCAAATATGTATTGAACGGTTATGAACGGTTACTATGTGCACTCTGCCACGATATGCAACAGCGTGCATCCGTATACTTGTGGATCATGACATGAATGTCATCAGTATTGATGCCAAGGAAAGTGCTATAAGATGTTTGCTGCAACGTGTTGTTTGCGCAACGACACATATGCTAGATATTGCATTTTCAAACCAGCTTGATTCACTGTTGCGGCGAGTTTTTTGCCATGTGTATACAATATTTGTGTGCGTGTGTGTGTGTTGGTGTGTAGGCATACGCGTGACTATTGCCTATTTGTTTGCGTGTGTGTGTGTGTTTTTATTTTTTGGACAGACAACGCGTCATGCACATGCAGTTCGAAATCACCCCAACATGACGGGTAAATATGCTTACCTAACTCTACCCTTTCATGACAATGATTCGTTGATTTGCTAAAACTCTGTCCTATTTGTGATCGGTCCTTGCGAGGTAGTCTACCTCAAGCAAGGGGTGGTGCATAAGGCTTGGCGTAGACAGCAGTTTGGCAAGACATGAGTAGTGCAGTCCACGGTAAACTGCCAAACTGTTTGGCGGTTACCTAGTGAGATGCATCAGAGTAGTGCAGAAAACGTCATGAGGTAAACGTTCACACGGCTATTCAAAACGGTGGGAAGCTGGATTCAACCCGCATGGACAGAAGGCGTGCCAGCGGGCAAAGGACTTTCACAGATTCAGATGTTCTTGTGTCATTCACATCACTCTGCCAATCAGCATGTCAATGTGAATTGCAGCCATAGCAGCATCAAACAAAAGATGCTTTAGTTTGTTCACCTTGCTCCAGCCACATCGTGACTGCAGTGAGATTTGGAGGCTGGCATTCTACACGTTGCATCAGCATGTCATTGCCAAAGAACTGCGGGAACCGGGTGCGATGTAAGGATCTTTGTCGTTGGTTTCATGCTTCCAGAACTTTTTGAGGCTCTTCCCATGGTTCAATTGTCAATGAAAAAACATTTGTTTTTGAGGCCTTTTCTCAGGGACTGCTTGAAGTCAAAGGATGATCAGAGTGATGACTGAACTGGAAAGCAGACGCAATACCTCAAGGGGTTTTGTAGCGTTTCAAGAAATTGCGATAGGAGTATTGGGTAGTGTTCTCCGGCAAGAGAAAAGTCCTTACACTCAACAGGTTCCTGCCTGACTGGACCCCTTTCTTTTTTGACCCCTGGATGCAGGGGTCAAAGAAACAGGTCCAGGGATCAAGAAAACTGGTCCAGGGGTGAATATAACAGGGCAGTCGTCAAAAAACAGGGGAATTGGTCAACAAACATGATGCCGCTGCCTGACTGAAATGTAGCAAAGTAGATTTTTCATTTTGATGCGACGGGCAAATAACCCTTAGTCACCACGTTTGTGTTTGCAAAACCATGAGACTACCTAGGCTAAATGCTGTAGCCAGAACAGGTCAGTCATTCGCTACGTTCAGGCAACCCAAGAACCAAGGGGAGACAATGCTGGCATTCAACTCCGCTGCTGTGGCTTGCAAGAAAAACTTGGACTGGCAGGCATGGAAAGGATTTGAGAGGATGCTGTGTGTGTGTGAGCTATTTTTGAAAGTCAAACACACAAAGACTTTTCAAGACGTGCCGGCACAAGAGAAGGGCCAAGACAGAATGCCAGTAGGAAAATGTTCATCATTTGCTATGATCATTTGCTATGACAGCAAGTCATGACAAGTCAAAACAATTTCTGCCTGGACGCTTGTCGCCAGGGTGCATTATCCGTGCTGTTTGAGATGGAACAAGAAGCTGTTCTCCCAGATTTAGTGCTGTACAACACAATTATGGGCTGCTGCAGCAAAAGCAACAGATGGAGGTGGAACACAGTGGGATGCAGTGGAACGGATTGGAACGCAGTGGACACATGCAACGATGTGCAAAGAGTGAATATTTGAAAAGTTGAATTGATCGCCTGGAACTAGAGAGTGTCATATCAAGTCTCCAGCGCACTTTGCATCCGTTTGCAAGGCAGGCTGTAGCTTTGTTGCAGCAGATTGGCAACTATGCCTTGCAGCCAAGCACGGCAGCCTGTCTACAATGGGCACCTGAAAAGCTTCCGGGGAACAGCTTTAAAATGTCAGCAGTGCTTGAGGAAAAGGGTTGAAACAAATAAAAAGCAGAGATACATTTTGCTTTTGGCAGCTGCCAAGACCATTGTTACCATTGTTACCATTGCATTCTACTGATACGCTGCTATGTTGAAGTCAAGTCCCTGGCATCTCTCAAAGACGCAGAAGCCTTTCGACACCAAGCCTTCGAAAGCAATTGCTTGTCGAGGTCAGCTGTAGCACTGCAATTGCCGCATGCCGGAGCAATCACAACGAGGCAATCATCAAATACCTCTTGACGAGCAGTCAATGATCACATGTTTTTGATAGTCTGCGGATCCATTTCTGACTGCCTGTGTTGCATGCATCGGGTCCTTCTCACAAGGGATTTCTTGGACACGGACGACAGCAGAGCTCACATCGGTTTTTCTTCCAGCTATGTTGTCAGTTCCTAGGCACCCTGCCTGTTTCAAGCAAAAGTCGAAAAAGCTCAGAGACCAAGTTGATCCAAATTGCTTCGGGTGTTGCTGAAAAAAATGGTTCTATCATGCGCATAGCTGAGACAGACCCCAGGCTCTGAGGATTTTTGACAGCATGGAGTGTCACGCGGTAAGGCCGAATCTTGTTTCTTGACGCTGCAGCTAGCCACTCTTACCTGCTGTTATTGTGGGTTCTTGTGCCCTTTGATTGCTGTGCATCTGACTGCTTGTGAGTAAGACAACCAGCCATGCCAGCCATGCCATTCATTCTTTCCAAAGGGACGTAGTTTCGATGTGTTTCGATTCAGTTGGTGTTTTCAAAAAACTTTGGGTAACTGCAGAACAGAATGTAAGAGCGTCACCTGGGTCACCTCCAGGGACAGCATTTCACGCTGTGCTCAGACGAAGCACAGGATGTCCAGAAGGATCACCTGAGAAACCATTCAGAACCATTCAGAAATCATTCAGTTGCTGTAAGATTCTGATGTTGAAACTTGTTGAAACCATTCAGTTGAGATGCATGGCCGGAGGTGCAGTCAGAAGTTCAGGTGTCGAAAGCAATCATAGTCATGACATCGTGAGTTCAATGTCTGGAATCCTTGAAGTTTTCACTCCATCAACATGTAAGAGCTGGCACATGCTGGCACTTAGTTTGAGGTTTGCTTCAGCGCTGCCACAAGTGCATGTGAGAAAGGCCACGATTGGCCAAAGGCTTTGAAGATATTGCAGCGCATGGCTCATGAACGCTGTCCGCCAGACGTGGTACATTTCAACTCAGCCCTTTGCTGGAAAATATGTTTGCGAAATGAAATGTGGGACCGAGTTTATCGTTTTATTTTTGGGCAATTCAACTGCGCATGGTTTCCTTCCAGAGTCTCCAAGGTCATTAGTGTGTTGGAGAAGTCCAAGCTTTGGTCGTTGGCGCTGTGGGTGCTGTTCATGATGACGGACCAGAAGGTTACGCCTGACACCATCACACACAATGCAGGGATCAGTAGGAACCTCAGGTCTTGAAGACTACTTGTACCACCTTGGAAGAATCTGCGGGATGACTGTGGACTGTGGACACAGTTTGTACCACCTGCTGCAGCACGACACAATCTGCAGCTCCAGCTGCTTCAAAAGCGGCTCCAAGGTGCTTGTGGATCACGCTGGCAACACAGTTTGGCCTTGCTTGCAGTGTTCCGTCTCGGAGGCAGAGAACCATATAGCATAAAACTGAAGAACTGAGATGTAGATAATGTAGACGGGTAGAAACTTCCTTGGTGTTTCGGACGGATTTTGCAATCAAGCCAATATGGTCAGGAGTGGTTTCGTCGGTAGGTCCTGCCAAAGAGAAATTCTGTGCCAACTGAGTTCTCAGACCAGTATTGATTTGTCATCATTGTCAGTGCGAATTTACACCACTTATCCTTCACAGGCTTCGAACCTGATGCGGTTACATTTACTGCAGCGATGAGCTCTCTTGAGAAGGGAAGGACTGGAAGGGCTGTTTAACTTGTCGAGGCAAAGAAGCGGAAAGTCCACAAAACAATACAAAACATGCGTGTAAGTCAACGCATTTCAAGCATTTGTAAGGAAGCCTGGAGAAAATTAGGGCAGTTCGACTTTGGATAGCATGTCTCAGGAAATATGTGAATTTTCTCAAACAGGTTTGCCGGGAAACTGTTCCTACACTCAAAATCACGGCAAGTGAGAAACTCCCAGGTACCCTTGGATTGAGTGTGGTTTGCCAAGCCATCCAATGGATCAATGATCACATCCTAGTGTTGGGCAACTGTGCTGAGCATATGGTGCTAGCCATGTTGTACAGCTTGGAAGCTGCCAGTTCACAGCACATTCCAGGAGGTGGCAATCCAGCATATCACTCTTTGCAGAGATGCCACGCAGGGCCATTGCTCGCAATGCAATAGCTTTTACATCTGCCATGATCTCGGGATGGCAACAGTCCCTGCTCCTACTCAAGGACTGCAGATGTGCTAACTGAGGGTAGTAAGTTGCACTACAGCAACTCAAAAGTATTGAGGACAATTAGAGACATTCATCTGAATTAATTGAATTAGTTAACTTAAACGTCCACTCCATGCTTCCAAAATTCTCTACCTGCCACACGTTCACATCTTGCAGTTCTAAACAGGTTGTGTGTTGTCTAGCTTTTGGCTTTTAATTCTCACACTTTGACCTTAGTCTGCAGAGCACGGGGCAGCATTGAGCCACCAAGTCTTGCTGCATTTCCAGCGTACATGAAAGCACTCGAAGCATGTCCTAAACGTTCTGCCAGTCCGACACCTCAACAAGTTGTGACCAGGAGATGAGGCAACAGTCTTGGCAGCCGACGCAGGTGACATTCGGTGCACTCGCAAGCACTGCGTCTAGGGATGGCAACTGGCTGCTTGTGCTTGAGCTGTTGACTGAGATGGAGAGAGTACAAGTCCAGGCAGGAAGGGAGTATTGTTGTGTATTATTGTTGCTGTCACTTACTGCCTTTTAACATGACTGACAGTCTTGTCCTAGACAGAAAATTACAAAAATATAAACGCTCAGCTATGTTTCCTAACTCAGGAAGATGCGGGATGGCTTCCCCAAAGTCTCTGCTTGAGAGGAGATTCCATCAGGAGTAACCTCCAAGCGTCTTCAAATTTCCGAGACGGCAATATGCTCAAGTCCCGCAAAACCAAGGGAGGAACATGGCCAGAACCCTCGACGTTCCAAGATGTTTCATGTCGTTTCCAGATGTGTCAAGATGTGTCAAGATGTGTCAAGGCCAACATCATCTACTACAACTCCTTTTTGAAAGCCTTCGGCAGCAATTGGGAAGCTGCAATGGCCTTGCTCGATGACTTGCCTCGGCGACGAGTGGAGGCCACAGCGCATCGGTACGTCAACTTGCGTCAACTTGCGTCAACTCTGTCTGTCAACACTATGTGCATGTTTCCGTCTTTTTCCGTTTTTTTCCGTGTCCCGTAGCCCAACATAGACACTTCTCAGATTCTCCACTTTACAACAGCACATTACAAGACAAAGCATAACATGGACAGGCGATCAGACTTGATAGCAAAATACTTGAAGTGAGCATATTTACTTAATTTCCTGTGAGGCTTGCAAAATGTCTTACAAACCCTGACTTTTTTTGCAACAAGTTGAATTAGATGCTCATGTGTCAGGCAGATGCGGTGTCCTACTGGAGTACCATGGACGTCCTGTTAACAGCGGGATGCTGGGACAAGACTCTGCAGCTGCTGCGGACAATGATTCAGAAAGAGTTAGCACGCTATGCGCCTGGGCCTTGGAGACTCTGAGGGGCAACGGCCCAGAGTGTGAAACCCGAAACATGGCTAGTTTTGATCAGTCGGGTAGTTCTTCAGTTCTTCTTGACCCTGAAACTCAGTTGTCAAATTTCTGCTGTAGGAGCTTGTAGGTATTGTCGTTGCCTAGATCGATGGTTTGAATGCTTGCAGAAGCCACTTTCCTAAGGACAACAGTTGACGAAGTATACGACCATTCTGAGCAGGCATTGATGCTATTGAGCTCGTTTGAAGATTTAGGAACTGAGTAACTGATACATAGTAAATGATAGTAATACTTAAAGTAATACTAAGTAGCGAGATGTAGTGAGTTTGATCCAAATGTCAAGTGATTGGCTTTGTGTTGTACAGATGGTCCCGTGTTGACGATTGTTTTTTTCTCAGTTGCTTGAAGAGGCTGGCAGCATCATGGATTGCGCCAAGCATTCAATGCTCCTTGAAACAGCATTCTTCCACTTGTTTTGTCAGAGTCTTGTCGGAGCATTCCTGGTATCCGACAGGACTGTTTCAGTGGGTATTCATGTTTGTTTCTTTCTTTGGGTGTTCGTGTTGCTGTCGTGTTGAACTCGTGTTGCTCTGTACCAGGGTGCAGCAATCTCCTGATCATCCCGACAGAAAAACGCGATACATCACTTAATCAATATTCAATATTTCATAATATTTCATTGCAGGAGGGTTTCGTTGCCGCTGAGGCTGGTCCTCCTTTTGCAGAATTTTACACGAAAGAGTACTCCTTTCATTTATGTGGACACTCACGCAGGACTGAAGGCATTGAACCAGACATGTCAAGGATCCTCAGCTTTCGCTTCTTTGCATTTGGTGAATGTGAAAGTGTTGTTTTTTGCATCCGATCTGCCCCGAAAGGACATGGCTTGTATGACTTGCACTCCACTACGGCACGCAAATATCAGAACTTTCTCCATGGCATTCATATTTTGGAGAGGACAGTCAAAGGATGTCCGCTGTTTCTGTTGGCAGAGAAATGCAGACCAGATCCGTTCCAAATCCATACCGTGCCAATTCTCTGAGATGAAGGCATTGACCAGGCTTCAAGACTCGCACTGTTCCCCTGTGGAAATTCAAGGAGCACAATCAGAGCAGCTCCCATTGCCCAATACCTCTCGCAGATGAAAATGTTCAACAGTGGTCTGACAAGGTGCCGCCAGCTGAGGGCAATTCCATAAGTTGGGGTCAACTTTAACACGAAAAAAATGCCAAACTCATGGAATGTTTTTTATATGAATGCTCTTTCTCCTTTAGCACAGCTTTGGCACAGCTTTGGCACAGCGGCAGAGCGGAACTGGAGGTTCTACCTTGGCTCCCCGGCCCTGGCGACCCGCTTCATTCGACCACGTGACCGTGCCATCCTGTTCGAAGCTTCTGGTCAGGTGTATGGCGCTCTGCAGCAGAGCTTGAGACGCCTGAAGGTGAAGGACCCAAGTGACCCAAGTGACCCAAGACACAAACAGATGCTGGAGGAAAGTGAGGAAAGGCCTTCAATCTGTTGTGAAGCTTTAAATTTCTCATTTTTTTCATCAGACCTCAGACTGTTGGTCAGGATGAAGTGAGGACAGTGCACATGAATTCATACCTTTGGCTGCAAGATCACCTTGTGACTGTGGCTTGCCTGCGTTGCTACAACTCAGGTTTTTTTCAGACAGGTTTGAATTGGTTTTTCCGTTGAAAGCTCTGTGCTGCCTGAGGAAGTTTTAGATGGCCGCCTGGGTGGTCCTGGACTTGTACTGATGGATCCACCCTACGAGCCATACAACGAATACCTCACTTGGAACCTTTACACAATCCACATGCTACTCGGATCTACTTGGCTCCAACTTTGTAGGGACTTGTGATCTCAACACAAGTTCAAATCAAAAGTTTTCAGTAGCTACTCAGATCTACTGAGTCAAGCCAATGATAGCGGCCTTTGGCGCGGGGAACTTGTCAAGATGAATTTAGCGGAGCAGCTTGAGATTGATGGTTTGATTTATCTACTGATCGATCCATCTATTGATTGCTACCAGCCGGTTGTTTGGGTCAGCACTTCCAAATAAAGCAAAAGTTTTTGTTCAAATGCTTGAGCTTCTATCCAATTGTAATTTCAACCTTTGAATCGTTAAAAATGCCAGAATTTGAATGCGCGTTCTACAATTATTTCTATCGCACTCTTGTGTGTGCGCTGCTTTGTGTGTCGGTTTCTCGATTTGCTTGCTTGACTGCTGCTGCCTATTCTCTGTGTTGGGAAGTTTATCTTTTGGCTCGGCATGTTTGATTGGAAACAGTTTGGACAAATTCTATCATTTTGTATCTATGTACGTGCACATCAACACGAAGCCTTTTGTCCGCCTGACATTGCAGTTTTCGTCAAGGCTCCAAGAGGTGTGGCCGGAGAGCTGTATCGCAATGTGGTATCCTTGTACAGATCCACAGCAGAGACGCAGCATCAAGCTTCGCCTGCAGGATGCTTAAAGGCAAGCAAGCATGACTCGAAGCCTTTCAAGTTTGACTATTGTCATAAATTGTTATACTTTGGAGTTTAGAGGATGAAACTGAAGTAGCGGAAAGGAGAAGACGAACAGAGATAGCAATGACAGAAGATCGCAGAAGGACTTTAGGACAGCTGAGTGTATTGTGTGCGGCATGCGCTGAAAGTGTTTGATGTTTAACAAGGATTTGAAGCTGCAGATCCTGAAGTTGCACGCCCATTGCCGCATCTTAATCGCAGAGCTTGTCCCCTCAGATCTTGGGCCAAAGCGCACTGCCACAACAGGGTCAGGTCTGGCCATCATCAACACAGAGCCTTAGATGATTTGCAGCTTCTGACCTTAAAAACTTGTTCTGTCACGAGAGACTTGCAAGACAGACACTGAATATATTTCTATTTGAATGCTCGTGAACGCTGTGCTCAAAGGACTTAGAGCTGCAAGAGGTCGAGAACTTGTTCGGCAATCTTCGAGAAGCTTTCAGAGCCTCAGGTGGCCCAAGGGGCATGAAATTCTCGTGCTCTTGGCTCTGAGTCGAACTCACGGAGTTTTCAAGCCATTCTCCGAATTTATACGGCTCAAGCTTGGAGTTGTCTCACATCACACCTTCAGTTCGAGCTTTAAGAGCTACCTACCGGGCTCTGTTTTGTGCAACTTTTTATAGGTTGAGAGACTTCTCTCCAAGAACATACTGCTGGAAGGGGGAAAAAAAGAGGAGTTCTGACGCGATCAAAGTTCACTCAGGAGTGAAGGGGGAGTTGACTCCATCGGAGAGCTGAGTGCACTGGAATGATTAGTTCCATGAAGTTCCATGTAATCATGTAACGTCATTCTGAAGGCTTCAGCTATTTGCACGTTGCTCTGGAGGCAAGCCATCTTGAGCGGGACGCGCGAGACTTTGCTGGTGCCACCTGAGCTGTGCAAAGAGTCAGATTTGCACAAATTTGCCGCAGGCAGAGTGATGCAGGATATCTCAAGGTTCTCAAGACAGGAACAGTTGAATAGGTTTCTAAAAATAAGAGCTATCCTGAAGCATCAATTCAATTTGCAGACAGATCGTATCCACTCTTTGTGTCAGTGCGAACAATTGGAGATTTATACAACGACATGCTGTCCGTGTTTTCAGCACCCCCACGCTGCAAGCTGAAATGAGTTTGCTGCATTGTTTCATGTCTTATTCTTTGATGTACCCGAGTTGGGGTTGTCGCACTGCAAAGAGAAGTTCCAAGGGGCTTCTTTGAAGAGTCCTTTTGGCAGGATGCTGATAGGTAGCTCACCAAGCAAGTTGGGGAGTGGGAGCAAAACTTGTAAGAGCTACGCAGCTACACAAGTTAAATTTAAAGTACATTTTACTGTGTAGTGGAAGCAAAGTGCGATTCAAGGAGCCAATGGGCTGCTTCAGTTGATTTGGCTGCTTCATGAAGTGCTCAGTTTGGTTCTTAAAGACCATGACCTGCAGTGACAGGTTTGTGTTTTGGTTCAGAGCTTCAAACATGCATGAAATCAGTTGCATTTCGGGCATCAGTCCTAATCATTGCCATGTTTTACATTGACATCGTGAAAATGTTTCTTCCCTACATGGTGTCAAGCACCAGCGTTGGCAGCGCTTGCGCCTGAGAGACGCTGACGTGCGTAGCACGTGCGTAGCGGCATAGCTGTGTGAGGTCCCTGAGGTCCCTGAGGTCCCTTGGCTGTCACTGTCAGGTGCCAGAGACACGGCTGAACCGCAGGCACCTTCGACAGTTCGACAGTTTGTCAGAGCAACATGGATTACTTCTTGTGTGGAGAAATTACCCTGGATTTCACTTCACAGTCACTTGCATCCTATATCAAGGAAGCATTCCTGGCAATAAAGTGTGATGGGGACGAAAAGGCACACGGTGTCAAACGAGTCAAGAGGAGAAACAGGAGGCTTCAGAAGTTTCACGTTATACTGGGCTATGGCTACAGAATGACGGGACGTTTCTCATGTTGGCTTCTAATGCTTCTGCTTCTAACTTCGGCAAAGTTGGAGGTTGCCACTGGACAGGGCAAGTGCAACGGCCAGAGTCCAAAGAGTCCAAAGAGTCCAAGGCGCAAATGTTCACTGATTTGTGTCATTCCATAAATCTGAACACATCATGTTTGACTCAGTTTGACTCATTTGTGTGTGTCTTGTTTGTTTTTGGAACAGAAATTCTAGCGGCTCCCGGACACATCCATGTGTTTCCACCTGTCACTGGATCACGTTGCATCAACGAGATCGGTGATTGTTTTTGTCCTACTGCGTATACTGCGTTTGAGTGTGTTGAGTGTGTTGTCCATTGCCCGGCCAGGTCTTCAGATCAAGCAATCAGCAGACAGATCCCGAGCAGAGTGGTCTTCCAATCGAGAGCAGTTGTTTTGGAGCAGTTGGTCCTTATCGCTGTCGCCAGTTTAGTGAGAATATTTGGCTGAGGCAGCATTTTGCGTCTGGAACCCATTAGACTGTCGGAATTTTGCGGAGCTTATCCAATTCATGGAATCCTTTGCACACATGGGAATGACCTCGAGGCAGCGTGCGCCTTTGCTTCTGTGAGGAATGGTCATGGACTTAGTCGGCTGATGTTGTGAAGTTGCATCGTTTTGATACACTTCGAATAAAGTATTGCCATGTTCTACCAAAAAAGTGCATACGTTAGCGCCACTCATTCAGTGAGATTCAGTGAGTCTCCAGGACAACCTGAGAGTTTCAGGGGTTCAGCCTCCATTTTCCCCATGTTCTCCATGTTTTTTTGGTGCACTTTGGTTGCTTCTGTGCGCCGGTCTGGCCGACCTGAGGCGATCAAAGAATCGCTCTGCGCCAATCTGCTCAGGCTCTTCCTGCGGCACTGGGTTCCGCTTCCAACAGCTTCCAACAGCTTCCAACATGCCACGACAAGGATTGAATCGAGTGACACAACGGGCCTGGAGCGGCCTCCATCGAACAACCCATACAGCATCATCTCATACAACATCAAATCTATACAACCACGATACAACCACTACAACATCATGTACAATGCGATGATGCTTTCTGATGTTGTCAAAGCACAGAATCCATTGTTTTCTGATGCTTTGTGTCTTTCTGCACTCAGCCCAGACCAACATCGACGATCGGGATCTTCGATTTGAAACCCTGAAGGCGCTCAGCTTCAACTCTGACAGATGTCTTTGATCATGTCCTGGATGTCTCTGAATTCTTGAAGGCGCAGCAGGAGAAGGTACGTCAGCGAGTGGCGGAGAAGAAGGTTGGGAAAATGCCAGTCCTTATCGTGGGCCAGTGTTTTTCGGTTCGCCCCTGTTCTTGAAGAATTGTAATTGGCCAAATCTGATCTTTGCAGCAAGACTTGCACAGACTATCCGCAACCCCTTCTCTTGAAGCCAAAGCATGCGTCAGGCCAGACGTGATCAAGAAAGAGATAGCCTCAGACTGCGCAAAAAAGTGGTAAATTTCATAAGTGAAAGTACTGTGGCGATTGATCAAAAGGATCAATTGGTCCTGTGCATTTGAACGACTTGAACTGCAGATGATCTTCCTCCACCTTGGCGAATGGCCAGCAGCTTAGACGTCGACGTGCAGAGCCACATCAAATCACCGTCCGCGCCTGGATGCCGTGCTTTTTTTTTGGCGGCCCCTTTGCGATGCCTTTGTGCAGGTGGCGCACCCCTCGGAGCCTGGACAGTGGCTCCACCGAGGCATGTTTGAAAAGGTCCTTGAATATCATTGAAGACTTCATCAAACATCATCAAACATCATCAAACTAATCATAGCTAATCTAAGCCTCTGAACCTCCCAGCCAGTGCTCAGCTGTGTGATGCCTGTTTGTTCCTTTAGGGTTCTTGAAAGAAATTTCATATGCCAGGTACTACTACAACGAAGACACTGGTGAGACAAGTATTTGCCTCAAGACTTACAATTCATACCAGATGTTTTTGACAGATGCATTGTCTTGCACTTTTGCTCTCTTGTTAGTGTCACGCCTGGTCTGGCTTGTTCTCAGATTCTTCACTTGATGCGCCTTCCTCCGCACAGTTTCTATTCTAAGCCTTTCAAACAAGAACAAGTGAAACAGGTTGCCACGTATTCAGAGTGATTCACAGTGCTTTCTTCATTTGCCCGTCTTCCACTTTCTACCTTTTCGTTCTTGCGGCAGAACCGAAGATAGCACTTAAGAAATGTACTGTGGTTTGTCAATATGTGTCATAGTTCAACGTTGTAAAGCCTAAAATCGTGGGAGATTCACGAGGCTGGGAGCGTCCAGGAAGCAGCCCTTGGAGGTCCAAGCTTTTCCTTTGAAGTGAAGCATGTTCCACTAACATCGCACTGAAGTTTTAGCAACATCAAAGGCAAGTTGAGGATCCTTCGACAGGGCAATTCTACTACTACAACCAGGCCACTTCGCACGGAGCATAGCACAGAGCAATGTGGAGCTTGGATGAGTGTATTTCCAGCAGCTGCTGACCCCAGAGCAACGCATCGACACATTGGCAGGCTACGGGCGAGACAAGTTGGGAAGCGCCCAAAGAGCTGCAACAAGAGCTGCAGGTGGGATTCGATCTGGGATTCTCAGGTCATTGTGTGTTGTTTGCAGTTGCAATGTTGCAAAACACATCAAACACTCAATCTATAGCGTCCCTATATGTTGATCATTTTTGATCCAGTAGCCTGAGTAGCCCACCATGACGAAGATGTTTGAGCTCAGAAAGGTAGGACCTCACCTTGTCCTGCCGCTGTTGACAAGAGTGTCACAGCTGCCATTCAAAGCCTTTGTTTTAAAGGATTGTTTTCATTCTTTCACTGCCTGCTTTCAGTGTCCTGGGAAGCCGAGGAAAACGCTGAGGAAAAGAATGCAGTGATAGATGAGACTCAAGATCTGCTGCAGGACCTCCACACTGAGTCGGAGCATGGGAAGTCCAAGTTGCTCGGATTTGCTTGAGATGTTTTGTCCAAGTTCCCCTGCGAGGACGCAATCCAAGACCCAGTCCTCCCTCAAGAAGATCTTCAGGAGGCAAGACATTTTAATCAACAAGATGCATTTGGTTTCATCAGCTGGATCTAAATTTCTGGGGAGTGCTGTCGCTATGTTTGTTTGGCTTTTGTGCCTGCCAGCAACGAAATAATGTTGCACCTAACGCTTCAGAAAGGTAAGGTCAGCTTCAGCATCAAACGTAAAGTGGTTTTGCTACCTGAAACTTGCGCGGACTTGCTTCAAAGGTTGTGGTGCATTCCTGGCCAATGTCCAGTTACCGCTTTTGGCCACAATTTATGGTTGATCGTGTGAAACCATGCTCAGCCTCAACTGCCACATATAACATCAGCTATGCACTTCCAGCATGAGGCCCTTCAGCTAAGTTTGCACTACAGAAGGATAAATGTGACGTCAGTCCCTTTGTCTCTTTCAACTCCTTTTGTTTGTCAAGCACGATCCTGCCAGCCAGGCCTCACGAGAGGCAGGGACAACAGCGTCTTCCTCCAGCCGAAAGGGTGCAGCTACGCGCTTGATGGCTGGTGTCTCTATCCTTGATGTGCCTGAGGATATGGGAAGTCATTGCAACCGTCAGCGGAGCAAAGATTTTGAAATATTCAAACGAGCCTTGCAAAGTGGTCCCCCTAGCTCGAAGCCAACGCGTTGGAGCCAAAGTAGTCATGACGCCATTGACACAGCGACAGCGGTGCCATGCCTCCGCAGGAGCCACTGACAGATAGTGAGATCGAAATTGCCAAGAAACCTGTGGACGAAGCAGTGAAACACTTAAGTGCAGTGTCAACCCTGTCGATTCTTGTAAAACATTTGCCAAGCACTGTGACAGTTTTGTTAGTATTGTCACTCGTTGCCAAAAGTTGCACAGAGGCCCTGAGGAAGGATGCTGAGGCTCGACATTGAAATGACCGTGTCGTGTAGTCTTCAATTTGAAACGCCAGGGTTTGTATAAACTGATCATTCCATTCCTACATGACATGTCTACATATTTCTTGCATGTTTCGAATTGCGATGTTTTCAACAAAGACTTGCCTTTTACAAAGAGTGATTTCTTTTCATCTTTGTGTATATCTTTGTCACGCTGCTTGCCCAGTCTCGTTCCAGGACAGCCAGGAGAGACTCAAAATTCTTTCAGAGGAAGCTGCGCGTCGACGCGAAGTGATGAAGGCAGCTGAGTTCAGTTTCCCCATGAGATGCCCACAGATGCCCCGATTTCTTTGCACACGGTTCGACAAAGGGATTTCTCTCAGATTCCCGTTAAGCCCTCCTTTCCATGATGTGCTTAGATTTGGACTTAACGATTTGTTTGAGGCGCCTTTCAGGCCACTCAAAACGGAAGAGTTACTGGGGAATCAGCCAATGATTCACTCGTGGTCTGACCTTATCCTGATATATGGCTAGCCATATCTAGATGCTTTCGCATCTTTCGCCTGCGGGAGTTGATGACACTGACCTCAGTCTCGTTTCCAGCCGTTTCACAAGCTTATCTCGCAGTTTTCTATGTATTCCACAAGGTCCAGACTGCCAGACACAGCTTTCAACAAAGAGCAAGATGCTCTGGAACAGACTGCAACCAAGGTCAGACGTCAAGTCATGAAGGGCTTGCGAGAGAAGACCAGCGGAGGCCTCACCAAGGAGAATCCGAGAATCCGCTAGAACCTGTTGGGGCTCATGATATGCTCGTAGTACAAGCTGGAAGTTGGCATTGGTATGCCTTGCACATTTTGGGTGCCAGGAACACGTCTGTGTTTGAATATGTCCTATGTCCAGCAATTGCCTCATCAAGCGGCGTCAATGTGATTGAACCGGAACCAGTACAAGCGATTTTTGTTCTGCAAGCCTAACAAATAAACAAATATGTCAGAAACGAATCCTTGCAGAACGGATGTTGCCTCTTTCAGCGATTCAAGAACCTAGCTGAGCCTAATGTGTCTTGATATTGTGTCTTGACTGAATGTACGGCTGCTGTCAAAGACAAGCGAAGTGAACGTGGAGAATCGATGAGAATCAAATGATTTGAATGCGATGTTTTGCAGAATCGGACTTTGAAGGCCAGGGTTCCGAACAATTCCCATGAGCCTGTTGGGCCTCGTCAGGACGATTTGATGGTGAACAAGTGCCCCAGCAGGGACTATTATTGCGATTTTTTGTTGTGCACTGCACCTGGCAACTCTGAGGCATGGCAAGATCGTATCCAAGAAACAGCATGAAAGGGGCCTGTTGCATCCTTAGATGGCAGTTGCCTGTTCTAGACAGCTGTTTACAACACATTCTATTTCTAGAATATTATTCTTCTTGCCCAGATGTTTCTTTCCTTGGTTTGAGCTCACGCTGAGTATTTGCCCCGCTTTCCTTTCCATCGAAGCAAAGATGATCACTTGCACCGCTGCTGTTGCTCAGGAAGATGTTCTCTCGTTACTTGTCAACCTGGGTTGATGCTGTTCAATCAGCCAGGCTAGGAACACGAACATATTGACATGAGACCAGTAGCAGTGAGAATAGAGCACGCATCAAAGTCACTCAGTTGCTTCACTCTGCTTGGCGTTTGGGGCTTGAATATGGAGCAAATCCAAACAGATTTGAATATGGATTCTTAGGGATGCTTAGGGTTTTTTTTTAGATTCTTATGGCACTTTTTGCTACCCGTGCATCAGACTCAAAACCGTTCTTAGCCGGCTTGGCTTGGCTGGTTTTGAGTCTGATGCACTGATGCACTGCGTCACTGCGTGGTATTTCCTTGCAGCGCCTCTCACTGCATATCCCACGCAGGTCAAAGCTGTCCATTCTCGGGTTTCGACCCATTGGTGGCAGGCGGGCGGCCTTCCATCGACACATCCAAGATCCAACGGTCCAGCCAAGGGCCCCCATGCTTTCAAGCATACTACATGTTGCGGTTGCAGCATGTTGCAACTGAAGGAGCAAGGAGGGAAAGGAGCTGTATATGGAGGCCAAAAAGATCTACGACAATCAGAACAGGAGAGCAAAACACCCCGTGTCGTGCAGTTTGAAATAGAATTCGTAGAGATGGTGACAAGAAAGCTGTTCTGTGCGAGGACAGAGTCAAACTCTTGAGATTCTGAACATGCCGCTGCAGAGCGGCTTTTCCCAATTCAGATGTCAATTCGCCGCACTTCCGGCGCTTGCATTGATCCTTGAGGGGCTCCATCAAGGCGAAAGAGTGACAAGCTGCTGCACTGTCGTATGCAAGCGTTTTCCACGTTCAATGCTCCGCTTTGGCTCGGCTGATCAACTCTTCAATCTATCTAAATTTGGCTCAACTAAATTGCCGGACTTGAACAAACAAAAGGAAGAACAGAAATGACAACCAAGACAAGAGCAAGAAAGGGTTGCAAGAGGTTCTGACGAGAGCAAGAGCGACTGCTTCTGAACCCCCTGTTTCCGGTTCAATCTTGCACGTGCCTTGCTGGGCTTCGGTCTTTGCGGGGTACGGGGCGTTAGAAAGAAAAGAGGAAATAGAAGATCCTTTCTTGCTTGATGGTTGGATAGTCTTGGAGGCTGCAAGGTTGAGACTGAAAAGTAGGAGAAGCAGAACCCAAAAGGAAGAACAAGACCAATGCCTTTCAACATGCTCTACGGGCTTACCTTGATGTGAGGGTCAGGGTAACGCATACAGAGCTAGCTGCAGGAAACCTAGGAAGGAACTTGAGGGTTTGAGATTTCAATTCGAAAATGTCAGCTGCATGTATTTGCTTGCATGTCATGTTCAAACGTCAGAAGTGCACAATACACCGTATTTCTGACCCTGAAAGCACTTAATTAATTGGGTCTGATTCCCCAGACGGTGTGTCCACACTGAGATCTAGTCCGCGGCATTTTACCTGTAAATTCTCGCGTAAAGCGGCTCTTGTCAAATGTCCCAGTGCATTTCGACTGCGCAGGCTCGCACAAAGTGTGCATGGCGGTCTTGGGGTCCATTTGGTCCGCGGCATTCTATCATCAAATTCTCGCATCAAGCGGCTCTTTTGGCATGGTCAAGTCGACTGCGCAGGCTCGCGCAAAGTCTGCGTCGCAAGCTTGTGCCCGGCATTCTTCCTGAGAATTCTCGCGTGTGAGATGTTCACGTGCATTTCAATTGCACAGGATCGCGCAAAGTCCGCGTCGTGGTCTTGGGATCTGTCCTCCTCATTTTCATCCTCAATATCATTATCTTCCTCCTCTTCAATATCATCATTCTCAACACCATCATCTTCCTTCCCCTTGACATCATCCATCATCCTCAACATCATCATTCTCTGCCTCTTCTTCCGCAGCATCATCATCATTCACCTCATCCTGCGCAACATTAGCATCCTCAACATCATTATCTTCTTCCTCCTCAACATCATCATTCTTAACATCCTCATCTTCCTACCCCTTGATATCATCATCCTTAACATCTTCATCCTCAATCTCATCTTCGCATTGTCATCCTCATCCTCAACATTATCACGAAAGCTAGCGGGAGCTAGCTGGAGTTTATTCTTGCTTCAGCAAGCGGAGGGGCAGGCCTGAGCCCGACACAGAGACTTTCCACACGAACCCCCCCCTCCCCCCCCTAGGCTCCCCGGCCATATTGAAGCGGTGTTGGAAGCAAATAGTCACGGTTTCGAATCCTGCCTGGGGCGGTCTGAGGTCTGCCGGGTACCGCTTTCAGAACCACAGTCTTCTGATGACTTTCTTTTGACTTTTTCGTGGGGCCCAAAGTTGGAGATTTTCAGTTTAATCAAAAAGCTCTTTGAAGGCCTTCTCTATAGACCCTATAGGAGGCACAATTGTACGTCCTGCATTGTTGCCGTATTTATTTTACATTGATACCGACGCTAACAAACATACGTTTGCATTTCTTGTTGGCTGTTCAACATGTCGCCTTACACGTGGACTTGCATTTTTCCACATGTGTGTTTGTAAGTCTGAACATATGTCACACCATATGTCTTTGCATTTACCCGTACTTGCTCGACATTTGTGCTTACACATACGTGTACGTGCTCGACAGATGTACTTATATTGAACCGCAACGTTGCGCAACACATAAAATTTGTGCCACAACAAATGCGAACACATGCGTTAAGAAGTGCAAAAAATATGTAAATACATGCAACAACAAATGCATAAGATCATTTTACAAAAAAGAATTCTTTTTTCACAAAAATAAGATCTTATACATTTGTTGTTGCATTAAATTGCACATATATTTACATATACTTGCATACATTACATGTATGCTTACATTTGTTCCGCATTTACCGTTTGTGTCGTACATATGCAAACATATATACAGAACAAATGTAAACAAATGCCACTACAATTGCAGCCACATGCCACAACAAATGGAATTATATACATGCGACAACAAGTGCAAACAAATGCCACAACAAATACAGACAAATGCCACAACAAATACAAGCAAATGCACTTAAATGCCACAGCAAGTGCAAACAACCGCGCGTCAAAAAAGCATCAAACATATATAAAATTAGATGCTGCAGCTTATGTATATCTTATCTTGGGGGTCCAGACCCCTTTTGGATAAAGTTAAAGGTATATTCTCTGCAAATGTTCCCAAAAGGATTTAAATTTGAGCCCCGGAGCTCAAAGTTGAAGATCAAGTATGTTCTCTGCGCTTCTTGTCAAAAAAGTATTCACATTTCAGCCCAACTAAGAATCGTCATTTTGGGTGGGCCCCAAAGTTGAAGATTAGATATGTTCTTTGTAAATCGTATCAACAATATTCAAATTTGACCCCCGCAAGAAAACAACATTTTTGGTGGAGCCCAAGCTTGACGATTAGATATGTTTCTTGCAAATCTCGCCAAAGGTATTCAAATTTGAGCCCCCCTAAAAATTACAATTTCTAGGCGGCCCAAGGCCCAAAGTTGAAGATTTAATGTGGTCTTTGCATATCTTGCCCACTGTATTCAAATTTGAGCCCCACACGAATTGTAATTGTTGGTGGGCCCAAAGTTTAATATGATATATTCTGTGCAAATTTTGGCAAAAGTATTCCACTTTCAGCCCCGCAAAAAATTGCTGTTCCGCGTGCGAAACTCCAGGACCGTAGGAGAGTCAAACTGCCTGTCAGCCTTGCAAAGTTAGACGCTGTGCATGTGACTTCCCAAGTCAAAAGATCGTTGTGTTCTAGGTGGGGTTCAGGACTCTTGGGGCGTAGATAATAGGGTTGTTTATTCCCGAAAGCTCCTGCGAAGGGTTTTTCCCAAAGAACAAGTACCAACTTCATCTACACAACATCTCTTACTCACATCATCTTCACATACATCTCATACAAAAAATATACATCATCTACATCATTTACATCATCTACATCATCTACATCATTTACATCATCTACATCATCTACATCATCCATCATTAACATAACATCTCCTCTCATCAATCATCATGTACATTTTAGACACATCATATGGACATCATCTATTTCATCAACATTCACATCATCTACTCAGGGGTTCTTACTCAGGAGTCATTACTCAGGAGGTATTACTCAGGAGTAAAATACTCAGGAGTTGTGACTCAGGAGTTATCTACTCAGGAGTTATATATTCAGGAGTTATTACTGAGGAGTTAATACTCAGGAGTCAGTACTCAGGAGTTAGTAGTCAGGAGTTAAACGCAACCCTTTCGCACGAAATGAGGGTCGATGTGCAAAAATTCAGGTAAAATTGAAGGTCGATGTGCAAAAACTGCGGTAAAATGGCGATTTTTTTTGGCTGATTGCGCTTTTTGTGACCCTTTTCGCACGAAATGAGGGCCGATGCGCAAAAACTGAGGTAAAATTGCGATGTTTCTTTGGCTGATTGCGGTTTTGCGATTCCCTTTCGCACGAAATGAGGCGATGTGCAAAAACTGATGTAAAATTGCGATTTTGAGATTTCAGCTGTCACCCTTTCGCACAAAATGAGGGCCGAAGCGCAAAAACTGAGGTAAAATTGCGATTTGGATTTGTTTCTGTAAAAGCTTCTGCGTGTCTTGGTGTAAACGCTTTTCTGTGCAAAAGCTTCTGTGTGTGAACGCTCTTCTGTGTGAAAGCTTCTGTGTGTAAACGCCCTTCTGTGTGAAACTTCCTGTGTGTAACCGTGTCTTGGTGTAAATGAAAACGCTTGTCTGTGTGAAAGATCTTGTGTGTAAACGGTTCTGTGTGTAAATGCTTTTCTGTGTGAAAGCTTTTTCGTGTGTGTACATGTGTCTTGGTGTAAATACTTCTGTGTGAAAGCTCCTGTGTATCAACGCGTCTATGTGTAAACAACTTTTTTGTGAGGAAAGGCTTCCCTGTATAAACGTGTCTGTGTGTAAACGCGCTTCTGTGTAAAAACTCCAGTGTGTAAATGCTTCTTCGTGTAAACGCTCTTCTGTGTGAAAGCTCCCGTGTGTCAACGTGTCTGTCGTGAAAGCTCCTCTGTGTAAACGTGTCTTGGTGTAAATCTTTTCTCTGTAACAGCTTCTGTGTGTGAACGCGTCTATGTGTCAAAGTTCCTTTGTGTGNTAAACGTGTCTTGGTGTAAATCTTTTCTCTGTAACAGCTTCTGTGTGTGAACGCGTCTATGTGTCAAAGTTCCTTTGTGTGACAGCTCTTGTGTGTAAACGCGTCTGTGTGTAAATGCTCTTCTGCGTGAAAGCTCCTCTGTGTAAACGTGTCTTGGTGTAAACGCTCTTCTGTGTGAAAGCTCGCGCGTGTAAATGGTCTCCTGTGTAAAAGCTCTTCTGTGTGAAAGCTCCTGTGTGTAAACGCTCTTCTGGGTAAAACCTTTTCTGGGAGAAAGCTCCTCTGTGTAAACGCGTCTGTGTGTAAAAGTTCCCCTGTGTAAACGCTCTTCTGTGTGAAAGCTCCTGTGTGTCACCGTGTCTTGGTGTAAACACTTTTCTGTGCAAAAGCTTCTGTGTGTGAACGCTCTTCTGTGTGAAAGCTCCTGTGTGTAAACGCTCTTCTGGGTAAAACCTTTTCTGGGTGAAAGCTCCTCTGTGTAAACGCGTCTGTGTGTAAAAGTTCCCCTGTGTAAACGCTCTTCTGTGTGAAAGCTCCTGTGTGTCACCGTGTCTTGGTGTAAACACTTTTCTGTGCAAAAGCTTCTGTGTGTGAACGCTCTTCTGTGTGAAAGCTTCTGTGTGTGAACGCCCTTCTGTGTGAAACTTCCTGTGTGAAACCGTGCCTTGGTGTAAATGTAAACGCTTGTCTGTGTGAAAGATCTTGTGTGTAAACGCCTCTGTGTGTAAGAGCTTTTCTGTGTGAAAGCTCCTGTGTGTAAAAGCGTCTTGGTGTAAAAGCTCTTTTGTGTGAAGGCTCCTGTGTGTAAACGCGTCTATTTGCAAAAAGCCTTTTTGTGTGAAAAGAGTTCTCTGTGTAAACGTGTCTGTGTGTAAACGCGCTTGCGACTCTTGTGAGACAGCCAGCTTCTCAAAGCGGAGTGGAAATGGAACTCCGGCGCCAAAAGAAAAGCTGCCCAACTCATCTGCATCACATACATTTCATAGAAATCACCTACACAGCAGATACATCTCATAGCAATCACACAAGAGTTGTCATACATCATCCATGAGTTATCATTCATCGTGAATCCATTAACATCAATCATTAAATCATTCATCGTCATTCATTCATCATCATTCACCAACATTCACTCATCTTCATTCATCGTCATCCATCAGCATCATTCATCCAAAGCTTTCTTGTTATCTTCTCCTGCCCAACTCTTTTCGTCTACTCCCTCCTGCTTTCCTTTCGGGCCACACTGTCGTCTAGTTCATCAGGATTTGTGAAAAGATGTATTCCAAACGTTTTCCTTAAATTGATACGGAGGATTTAGACTAAAGACTTTGTATGATTTTCTGCCGTGCCCTGGTTCCTGTGCCATGTCCATTTGACTGTTCCCACCTCAGCATTTCACCTTTTGAGTGATGCAAGTGTTGAACCAGCAGCCTTGTCATCCCTATATGTGTTCCTTTCATGTGTTGCTTTGCGCGGTTCGTGTGCTAAAACCGGTCTGGATTGGTCATGTTGAGAAAGGTAGGGTTGTGTTCCATCATTTCTCCCACTCAAGCGCCAAAGGCTTTGTTATTTGCAAGAGCCACTGCCACAGTTTATGGCTTTGTTCCTTTACGCAGTTCCTTTGGACTCGCGTTAGGTTCAGATACAAGTGATTTGTTCAGTCGACGCTTCATCAAGGGATTTCCCACTGCCATGTTGCCATGTTTCCAAATGTTTGGCATGGTGCGTTGCATTGCTTGTCATGCGCGTTAAGTGTTTGCTATGTGTTTTTCCCGAATGCGTAGCAAGGGTTCCCGTTTCACTCTGGGGGTCTGGGGGTTGAGGGTGTGTTCGCCGGACGGTGCGTCCACGACCGCAACCGTTCGCAACCGTCCGCAACCGTTCGCACCCGTTCGCGGTAGAGCGCTATGGCCGTGTCTATGAGGGAAGCTGCAAAGGAGGTCATTTTTGGATATTTTTGGACGTTTGAGACGTGTCGGAGCGTCATTTCGCGTGGCAGGCGTGGCACTTCGTGACATTCCAACGTGTTTCAAGACGTGTCGCAAGTCGTTTTGTGTGGCAGGCGCAATACTTTCGCGACGTTTTCAAAAGTTGACTTGCGTTTTTCGTGGCAGGCGCAAGACTTTGGATGCGTCCATCGTCATTTTTCGTGGCAGGCGCAGCACTTTAGACGTGTCGTGTTGCGTGTTTTGTGCGAAACGCATTGTCAGTGCTGCGTCAAGTGGTGAGAACGTGCAAATCGTGTGGCAGGAGTGGCACTTTCTGACAGGTGACGTCGAAACGTCGTTGTCTATGGGGGAAGCTGTAAAAGTGATGCTGTTTTGGGCTGTCGAAACGTCGTTGTCTATGGGGGAAGCTGCAAAAGTGATGATGTATGGGATGAAAATTGGCGGAAGTCTCGCACGAAATGCTCGTTTTCAACTTTCCAACACGTCTTCTCTCGATTCTCTGACTTTCCTGTGGAGTCGCCGTGCCACTGGAGAAAGCTCCAAAACCTCTCCTTTTTGGAGGTTTCTGCAGAGGTTGTAACGTCGTTTTGTGTGGCAGGCGTGGCACTTCGTGACATTCTCACGTGTCTGGNCCAAAACCTCTCCTTTTTGGAGGTTTCTGCAGAGGTTGTAACGTCGTTTTGTGTGGCAGGCGTGGCACTTCGTGACATTCTCACGTGTCTGGAAAAAGTAAGCAAAGTCGTTTTGTGTGGCAGGCGCAATACTTTTGCGTCGTGTTCAAAAGTTGACTTGCGTTTTTCGTGGCAGGCGCAGTGCTTTGGACACCTCCATCGTCATTTTTCGTGGCAGGGGCAGCGCTTTAGACGTGTCGTGTGGCGTGTTTTTTGCGAATCGCAGTGTCAGGGCTGCGTCAAGTGGTGAGAACGTGTAAATCGTGTGGCAGGAGTGGCGCTTTCGGACAGGGGATGTCGAAACGTCGTTGTCTATGGGGGAAGCTGCAAAAGTGATGCTGTTTTGAACTGTCGAAACGTCGTTGTCTATGGGGGAAGCTGCAAGAGTGAAGCTGCTTCATCCCACACGCCTTCACACTTGACACTCCACACTTCACACTCCACTCNCGTCGTTGTCTATGGGGGAAGCTGCAAGAGTGAAGCTGCTTCATCCCACACGCCTTCACACTTGACACTCCACACTTCACACTCCACTCTCCACACTCCGCACTTTACACTCCACACTCCACACTTCACACTTTACACTTCACACTCCACACTTCACACCCCACACTCCACACTCTACACTTTACACTCCACACTTGACATTCCACACTCCACACTTCACACTCCACACTCTACACTTTACACCCCTCACTTCACACCCTACACTCCACACTTCCCACTTTACACTCCACACTCCACACTTCACACTTTACACTTTACACTCCACACTCCACACTTCACACTTTACACTTCACACTCCACACTTCACACCCCGCACTCCACACTCTACACTTTACACTCCACGCTTTGGACTCCACACTCCACACTTCACACTCCACACTCTACACTTTACACTCCACACTTTACACTCCACACTCCACACTTCACACCCCACACTCCACACTTTACACTCCACACTCCACACTTCACACTTTACACTTTACACTTTACACTCCACACTTCACACTCCACACTCTACACTTTACACTTCACACTTTACACTTCACACTCCACACTCCACACCCCACACTCCACACTCCACACTTCACACTTTACACTTCACACTCCACACTTTACACTTCACATTCTACACTATACATTCTACACTTTACACACCACACTTTACACTCCACATCCCACACTTCACACTCCACTCTCTACACTTTACACACCATACTTTACACTCCACACTCTACACTACACTTTACACTCCGCACTCCACACTCTACACTCAACACTCCACACTTCAATCTACACACTCCACACCTGACACTCCACACTCTACACTTTACACTTCACACTTTACACTCCACACTCCACACTTGACACCCCACACTCCACACTCCACACTTTACACTCCACACTCCGCACTTCACACTCTACACTTCGCACTCCACACTCCACACCCTACACTTCACACCCCACACTCCACACTCCACACTTGACACTCCACACTTTACACTCCACACTCCACACTTCACACCCCACACTCCACACTCCACACTTTACACTCCACACTCCACACTTCACACCCCACACTCCACACTCCACACTTTACACTCCACACTCCACACTTCACACTTTACGCTTCACACTCCACACTCCACACCCCACACTCCACACTCTACACTTTACACTCCACACTTGACATTCCACACTCCACACTTCACACTCCACACTCTACACTTTTTACTCCACACTTTACACTCCACACTCCACCACACTCTACACTTTACACTCCACACTTTCCACTTCACACCCCACACTCCACACTCCACACTTTACACTCCACACTCCACACTCCACACTTTACACTCTACACTTTGCACTCCACACTCTACACTCCACACTCCCCACTTCAAACTCCACACTTCGCACTCTACACCCCACACTCCACACTCGGCACTTTACACTCCACACTCCACACTTTACACTCCACACTCCACACCCCACACTCCACACTCCACACTTTACACTCCACACTTTACACTTTACACTCCACACTTCACACTCCACACTCTACACTTTACACCCCACACTCTACACTTCACACCTTACACTCCACACTTTACACTCCACACTTTACACCACACACTCCACACTCTACACTTTACACTCCACACTTTACACTCCACACTCCACACTTCACACCCCGCACTCCACACTTTAAACTCCACACTTCACACTCCACACTCTACACTTTACACTCCACACTTTACACTTCACAATCTACACTATACATTCTACACTTTACACTCTACACCCCACACTTCAAACTCCACGCTTCTCACTCTACACTCCACGCCCCACACTCCACACTCTACGCTGTACACTCCACACTTTACACTCCACACTCCACACTCTCACATTGTCTTCGCAAGAGTGTCTCCCAAGAGTGTCATGCCAAGAGTGTCTCCCAAGAGTGTCTTCCCAAGAGTGTCATGCCAAGAGTGTCATGCGAAGAGTGTCTTCCCAAGAGTTTCTTCCCAAGAATGTCATGCCAAGAGTGTCATGCCAAGAGTGTCTCCCAAGAGTGTCTCCCAAGAGTGTTATGCCAAGNTGTCTTCCCAAGAGTTTCTTCCCAAGAATGTCATGCCAAGAGTGTCATGCCAAGAGTGTCTCCCAAGAGTGTCTCCCAAGAGTGTTATGCCAAGAGTGTCTCCCAAGAGTGTCTCCCAGAGTGTCATGTCAGGAGTGTCAAGAAGGTTCGTGTGAGCATTCGGGTTCGTGGGCGGCTGCATCTTGTTTTTGAGCACGGCCGGACATTGGTTGAAAGGGTGGCGCTGGAATCAAGATATCTTTCAAACGTTTCCCTCAATTTGATAGAGAGGATTTCGACGAAAGACTTGGCATGTTTTCTGCAATGCCCTCGTTCCTTTGCTGTGCCCTTTGGTAAGTAAATGCGAGTAGCACACGGTTGGAAAGGGTTGAGTTTGAATGTCTCGACGTTGACCTTGCGGTAATATTCAATTTTGGTTGCGCCAGCTCGCTGAGTCCTAGATTAGGAGGAGTGGTTGGATGTAGGCTGATAGGGTTCATGTGTTCATGTTTTCCTTTCAAGTTCAAAGGTTTGTTGTGGGTAAGTCTGCTGCGCAAGACACTACTGTGACATTGTATCTTCTTGGTAGGCCTCAGGACTTCTCGGGAGTATACTGCAGGCCTGCCCATTCCTCAAGATGTGTTGAGCGATATTTACAAGAATATCATTTTCATTCATGGAGAGGTTTTAGAAGAAAGACTTTGTATGTTTCTGCCATGCCCTTGTTCCTTTGCCGTGCCCTTTTGTCAGGTGTAGGAAGAACTTTTATTGACGAAAAGCCATGCCCAAACTAGAAGCGTGATTAAGGGTAAGTCCACCGTGCAAGAAAATACACTGTCATGCTACGAACTTGGTGGGGTTCAGGACTTTTGGGGACAAGATTGCAGGGGTGTTCATTCCTCTGGACTTGTTGAATGATATCTTCCAAACGCTTTCCTGAGATTGATAGAAATGTTTGAGACTAAAGACTTTGTGATTTTCTGGCTACCGTTGTTCCTTCGCTTGCCCTCTCACTATGTGTAACCAAAAAATGATTGTGGATTTGTCAGTTGTGGACAATGATACCTTGTCATGCTACGAACTTGGTAGGGTTCAGGACTTTTGGGGACAAGATTGCGGGGTTGTTCATTCCTCAGGATTTGTTGAATGATATCTTCCCAACATTTGCCTTAAGTTGGTAGAGGATTTAGACGAAAGACTTTGTATGTTTTCTGCCATGCCCTTGTTCCTCTGCTGTGCCCTTTGGTAAGTAAATGCGAGTAGCACACGGTTGGAAAGGGTTGAGTTTGAATGCCTCGGCGTTGACCTTGCGGTAATATCCATTTTTTGGTTGCGCCAGCTCGCTGAGTCTTAGATTATAGGACCGGATAACCCCACATGTCAACTTCTTCCAGTACACACCAACAGAGGTGTAAAGAGCAGATGACAACATTAGAAGAGAGGAAGGGGAAG
>BGPT01000458.1:9247-41628 GCA_003297045.1 Symbiodinium sp. clade C Y103 | reverse complement strand
AAGTTGTGTGTTGTCAAGTTGTGTGTGAGTAAGTTGTGTGTGAGTAAGTTGTGTGTGAGTAAGTTGTGTGTGAGTAAGTTGTGTGTTGTCAAGTTGTCTGTGAGCAAGTTGTGTNTGTGTGTGTGTGCAAGTTGTGTGTGAGTAAGTTGTGTGTTGTCAAGTTGTGTGTGGGCAAGTTGTGTGTGAGTAAGTTGTGTGTTGTCAAGTTGTGTGTTGTCAAGTTGTCTGTGAGCAAGTTGTGTGTGAGTAAGTTGTGTGTGAGTAAGTTGTGTGTGGGCAAGTTGTGTGTGAGGAGCGGCGGGAGGCGGGCGGAGGCGGACGGGCGACGGGCACACAACAAAAAACAACAACCCCACACAAAGATGTGGGGAATTAGGAGGGGTGGTTGGATGTAGGCTGATAGGGTTCATGTGTTCATGTTTTCCTTTCAAGTTCAAAGGTTTGTTGTGGGTAAGCCTGCTGCGCAAGACACTACTGTGACATTGTATCTTCTTGGTAGGGCTCAGGACTTCTCGGGAGTATACTGCAGGCCTGCCCATTCCTCAAGATGTGTTGAGCGATATTTACAAGAATATCATTCTCATTCATGGAGAGGTTTTAGAAGAAAGACTTTGTATGTTTCTGCCATGCCCTTGTTCCTTTGCCGTGCCCTTTTGTCAGGTGTAGGAAGAACTTTTATNTCATTCATGGAGAGGTTTTAGAAGAAAGACTTTGTATGTTTCTGCCATGCCCTTGTTCCTTTGCCGTGCCCTTTTGTCAGGTGTAGGAAGAACTTTTATTGACGAAAAGCCATGCCCAAACTAGAAGCGTGATTAAGGGTAAGTCCACNCCCTTGTTCCTTTGCCGTGCCCTTTTGTCAGGTGTAGGAAGAACTTTTATTGACGAAAAGCCATGCCCAAACTAGAAGCGTGATTAAGGGTAAGTCCACTGTGCAAGAAAATACACTGTCATGCTACGAACTTGGTGGGGTTCAGGACTTTTGGGGACAAGATTGCACGGGTGTTCATTCCTCTGGGCTTGTTGAATGATATCTTCCAACCGCCTTCCTCAGATTGATAGAAATGTTTGAGACTAAAGGCTTTGTGATTTTCTGGCTACCATTGTTCCTTCGCTTGCCCTCTCACTATGTGTAACCAAAAAATGATTGTGGATTTGTCAGTTGTGGGCAATGATACCTTGTCATGCTACGAACTTGGTAGGGTTCAGGACTTTTGGGGAAAAGATTGCGGGGTTGTTCATTCCTCAGGATTTGTTGAATGATATCTTCCCAACATTTGCCTTTAGTTGGTAGAGGATTTAGACGAAAGACTTTGTATGTTTTCTGCCATGCCCTTGTTCCTCTGCTGTGCCCGTTGGTAAGTAAATGCGAGTAGCATACGGTTGGAAAGGCTTGAGTTTTGCGAATGGAACTGCAGTAAAACATACCCTGTAATAGTGAACTAGCACGCAGACTGTCACCTTCAATCACATTTGGTTCAAGACGCCAATCACCAGGAAAATTCAGCCTCAAGAGCAGAGGTAAATCACGATCGACTCCGTCGCCAAGTCTGCAGGATGACATTAAAACTCAATTGAAGAACGCTCAAGACGCTCTACGACGGAGCACTGACGATACACGCCGTGCCGAGTCCGAGGGCAGGTTGATGAAAGAAGAGTGCAAGCGAGTAGAAGTCATGTACGCCAAATTTCGGTACCAGTCCTTTGAGGAATTCGCACAGTTTCAGGACATGACGCACTGTGGATATGGCAAATCGAAGATATGATGAGCTATGCGGCTATGCGATGCTAGAATGAGTGATAGAGATGGCGTGATTCAAGAAGTACACCATTTGGAGAATCAGCGTGCTGCCATGAGAGATGCTGCTCGACACATTTTTGTTCGAGGTCAAGAGATGGCTCAGAGCTATGAAGACAAGGCTCAACAGTACTTACAGTCAGAGCAGAACGCCTTCGTTTGGCACAAAATCTTCATAGAGAACTCCAAGAAGCCTTGAAGATCGCATACAAGGAGAGAGACACCAGTCGCTTTGCCAATGAAGCCAGTGAGCAAAACATGATGAAAAATACTGAGATCGAGGCCATGAGGCGTGAGCTCCAATCTCGCAATATGGAGTTGCACAATAGAGATGCAATACTCAGTCAGGCTGCTTCGGAGACGATGGAAGCTCGTGCCAAGCTTGTGACACGCGAAGCCAGGTTCAACCATGAAGTCTTGGTCTTGAAGCAAAACGTCAGACAGGGAGAGAATGACATGAAAGAAGAGATGCGAATTTTGGAGGATCATGTTGCTCGTGAGCGTGAAGAAACCAGTGTGTATGAACAATTGATTGCCAGAGTGTCGCATGAGAAAAAGGACATGCATAATGTGGAGATTTCTGTGGCACGTGAACGTGATAGTCTGATAGCGACACAGGCACTTTCACTGGCTACTCCAGTGTCCCCATCTTCAGCGGCGAATCAACAGGTGCAATCATGCAAGGATCAAGTCGTGTTGAAGGACACTATGCTCCATGAACTACAAGAAAGCCTTCAGGATGTTACTGGACGTCATCTGGAGACGTGTAGACTCTTGGATAGGGAAAGGGAAAAGTACGAGATCGCTATCCGCAGTACAGTGGGTGATGAGGTGTCTCCCAAAAGCCGTCCAAGACGTCGTGATACACGCGCGTCCCTTGTTGAAATAGCAACCGATATGAGAGAACAGATGGAGGTAGCTCAAAGAGAAGCTCGTAACGCGAGGGATAGTCAGGCTGCAATCGCCGTGAAGACAGAGGGTGTCTTGCAAGACAGGATAGCTGACCAGTTCCATGATGACATCAAAGAGTTGCGGGATGAGCTGCGAGAGCGTGACGCAAAGATCAGTAATGAAGAGATGAGGAGTGAGCAGAAAGAAAAGCAAATTCAAAAACTGAATGACTGAAAAGATCAATTGGCTGACCATATCAGGGAGGAAGAATTGAATGCCGGCAAGGATGAAGGGATGTCTGACTTCTGGGATACCAACCCGAACCGTGGAGGAGAAGGAGCGACACCCACATCACCGTCGGCGAAGGCACCACCAGTTCCTCCTACTATGCCACCAGGACCAGCGGGAATGCATGCCTTTGGGTCCATGTAACTTGTTGGTCTGGAGATCAGACATTGTTCAGACGGTTATCACTGCATCCGGAGATCGAGATACGACAGCTTGGAAAGATTGGATAGGCAGAGCCATGATCGATAAACCTGATTGGGAAGAATTAAGATCTTCAGGTGGCATGAGATATGAACAGATCGATCACAAGTTGGCCAAAGCTCTAACCAAATGTATTGAGAACACCGGAGAAGCAGCGAAGGAAGTATCATACCGTTTGAGGAACATGAAACTGGAACGCGGTAAGACCAATGATTTCGTTTTTGGTAGGGAGATTTTGGCATTGATCCTCGGCGGATTCATGACTACCAGTCAAGATCGTATGATGTTCAATGCTTCTCAGCTGCGTGCCCTGAAATATCCGGGTCACCATCAATTGGATAAATGTTGGAATACATGGTTGGAGATCCAGAACAACATTGCTCCAGAAGACAGACAATCCGATCGTACGATGAGAGGTTGTCTGTGGAGAAATCCGGCGTTCTAAGTTGATGCAATTTGATATGTTGAAGTATGATGCTGCAAACGAAGTGGATGAAGTGAAAACCCTGAAGTTCCTCGAGGGTCGTATCGCACATTACATCAATAAGCAAATGGAGAACAGGAATGTTGCTAAATGGGATAAGTATTCTGCATCTTTGACATCTACGAAGCCCGGCGCTCCTGCACCTGCGGATGATGGCGATACCGCCTCACCGTCGCGACGAAGGAAGAAGAAGGATGGTGGTGATACGCCAGCGGGTTCATCTCAGGCCAATGCCACACCGATCATCGCCAATCCTCCACCAAAGCAGCATGACAAGAAGAAACCAGACAAGACCCGCAATAGATCGGTAGCAAACAAGATCCCCAATAGTGAAAAGCCATGTTACTTCCATGTCAAGAAGAAGGATTGTTCAAAGGGAAGTGCATGTGAGTTAGGCCACCTCGAATTTGTTCATGAAGCTTGGAAGAAGAAGCAGAAAGAACGAAAGGATCCATCAAGAGGTAGGCGACCAAGTAGTGGATCTAGTAGGAGGCGAAGCAGTTCAGGAGGTAGCGCGGATAAAGAGAAGAAACCTGAGAAGAACGGAAGATCCCCTTCTCCGGGTAAGAGATCCGGGCGTTGTGTTCTTTGGACCCAGTTTGGGAGTTGTAAACATGGGACGAAGTGCAAGTACAAGCACGACGATGCCATGAAGGGATCCAAGAAGAAGACTGACAAGAAGGCAACGCCAGCATTAACGTCCATTTCGGACTCTGAGGATGAAGGTGCGTTGGTGAGAAGAGGATGTCCTGTTGGAAGCAGGAACCACAAAGTTCGGTTCAGTGATCATGTGGATGTCATGAAATTTTCAAGATGATCCTTCCAACTTTGGTGGTTGCAGGGCGAACAATGATCGGAAACGCCCTGTACGTCCACTCAACTTACGTGAACATCTGTATGGTGAACAAGAAGTTTTGACACGGAAGGTGAGTAGCACGAGAGCCAGAGCCATTGGTATCCTCTATGACAGCAGTGTGCATAAGGACATTGATGAGGTGATTATGATCGTTGGACCAAATGATGACATCAGTATCAAACTCGTGGAGTATGATGATGATGATGATGATGATGATGATGATGATGGTGATGATGATGATGATGATGATGATGATGCTGATGATGATGATGATGATGATGATCGCCACGTCAAACATATCATTGAGAATATCGTCCCACATGTCGATCGGAATGGAGTATCCGGAGAGAATGTGGTGTGTATCACCGTACCAGTGGAAGAGAGAGGTAGGAAGTTTATTATGGGGTCAGGGAGTGGACATGAGAAGAAAGGTTGAAAGAATGGGACTCGCCATGATGGAATGTGATCCAATCACCTTCTATACTGCCAATGGGGTCACTACAGCCAACAATGAGGTGGAGATCAGCATGGGCACCGTTAACAACAAAGCCATGGCCCAAGTGTTGGATGATACCCCGTCTGTGTTTTCCATGGGAAAGAGATGTATGGAGGAAGGGTACTCATTCCTGTGGCCTGCGCATGGTGATCCATTCATGATGAATAAAGAAGGGAAACGTATCAACATGATTGTTCGCGAGCTGATTCCATACATTCATTTCGGTCTACCAGAATGTGAACCACACACACATGCGAATTAGCAAAAGGAGTCCAACAAGTACTCAAAAGGTGTGGCCATCAGAATACTTCTGTGATCTTTCTGGATGGGGAAAGTGGAGACGAAGTTCATGTCAATGATCTACAACCTCGGAATGCAACATCGAAGCGAAAGAGACGCAACCGGAAGGGCGCAAGAATGCCCAGAGTGGTCGCAGGAGAAGTAGATGAAGATGCGCTCGATGAGGATACACCTCTTGCGCTCTCCCTGAGGACGACCCCGTTGATGATCCTGGAGCTCTATCTGATTGGGATCTTGGTATGGACCCTGATGAGATCTTTGTTGAGTTCAACATGCCTATGTCTCATGATGTAGAAGATAAAGATCCTTCGCCTGACGAACCTGAGATGGACCCTGAGGATGAGGAGATTGACGGTGGAAGATGTAGGGTAAGAAGGGTAGAAGAACAAAAGGAGGATGATGACCTTGATGCACCTGATGATGATGGGAATCCAGAATTGCGAAGAAGAGGTACGTTGAAGGCGGAAGCGAGGGAACTCAAACACTTGTTGACTTACAGGTACAAGAACCCATATTGTGATGCATGCGTCAGAGCCAAGATGAAGTACTACAAGAGCTATCGTGGAGCATTCAAACGGAAGTTGAAGAAGTTTGGTGATCTTATCACTTTTGACTTCGTCGATACTTCTCGTGTTCATGACAAAGGACTCTTGTTGGAGAACGAGGTGTTGATTGTTCGAGACAGGTATACAGGACTGATAGGAGCATATCCTTCACAGAAGAAGGCATCTGAGGACGTGGTTCGAGCAATCAAAAGATTCACGGGTCGGTTCCACACCCGCGAGGCCTATATGGTGACAAAGCACCGCAATTTGAGAAAGTGATGAAAGAGTTGAGAATACCCTATGATCATGCTTTGCCCGGTCGGGCACAGGCCAATTCACTGGCAGAGGGAAACAATCAATTCATCATCGCAGCAACGACTACGTGTCTGCCACAGGCCGGACTGCCTCCTTGTTTTTGGCGAGCAGCAATTGAGTGTGTATGTCACTTGCTGAACATCGAGCCCATTTTGGATGAAGTGAGCGCATGGCGCATGGACATGAAAGTCCCTCTCGAATTCCCGTGCAAGGATCAAAAGGAGAAGACCAACACGACATTGGAAGGATTATCTGATAAGGAACGTCAAGGAGGTTCCCCTGATAGAATTGAAGATATTCATGATGATGACGATGACGACGATGGAGATGATGATGGAGATGATGGACGGCCGCCGCCGCCACCTCCTCTTGAACGTCCACCTGATGAAAAGGACGAGATCGAAGGCATCGAGGGTTCCGATGAGGTATACCTCACATTCTTCGTCTCCGTGAGGGTCTTGAGGACAAGAGAGGAGATGGTGTCATTTATCTCAGCGACATCGGTGAGAAAGTGAAAGTTGATTCAGCAGGAAGAGTGTTCAGAGTTGATGAGACAGGAAGACAGATCATCCGGGGTTCACCTCGACCTCCGAAGGTTAGTCCTGAAGAGTGGAGATCCATCTCGAAGAAGAAGCATGATGCTTACTTATAAGGTTTCTCTGTTGAAAATGGATAAGGCCGATAAGGAGAAGAGGAAGAGTCTCGATGAAGTGGTCAAGGCATCAGCAAAGTCTAGCAAGGCTTCTGGTCACAGTGCCGCAAAACCAAAGCTTACATTGAAAGAGAAGAAGAAAGAGAAAAAGAAGAAGAAGAAATCAAAGAAGAAATCCAAGGATGATGATGTAGGTGAAGATAAGCACGATGGCAAGGAACCAGAAGATATCGCTAGCGTCCCTATCTATGACGTGAAGGATGCTTTCATAGGGAAAGAGATGGATGGCATTTACATCACCAACTTTGATCATGGGTTGGATGGTGGTGTTACTCATCCCATCCCTGGCGAGATAGGTCGTAGTAGTCATACTGATTCTAAGGCCACGCCCCTGCCACTATTCAATGGACCGGTGTTCGAGATGAATCAACACATCTATCATATCGGTGACGTAACTTCCGATCAGGGCGTGGCTAGCCCCTCGTCGTCGACGACTACAACGTGTCCAAGCGAAGAAGTTGATGTGTATGAAGGATGCCGATGATCCACAGTATGAAGGTGTGGTTGCAGCGAATGAGAAAGTTGACATACAGCACCTGGGGGGTGAAAGGCGATTGATTTCCTATAATGCCATGCATTGCTCATTGTGAACAACACCGTAATCAATTGTTCCACGATCACAAGGGGAATCCCAGTCATGGCTTCCAAGTGGCTGTTTCCAGACCCGTGGGAAGAAAAAGAATGTTGGGAGGTCCCGAAGCAAGAGCATCCATGCAGAAAGAATGGAAGGGTCAACGTGATGCTGGTGTATATGACTTTTCAGTTGTTAGGGAGTATGATGATGTTGTTAAAGAAGCCAGCGAATGAAGAAAGAAATTCACATGGCAAGAGTACATGGTATTTGTGTTGAGAAGAACTATCAATTACCAAAAGGTGATCCGAGAAGGAAGTTCAAAGGGAGAGGCGTTCTACTTGGCAATCAAGTAAAGAATCAGAACTGGGAAGCAGCATTCTTTCAAGATTTGGGAAGCTCACCGGCCTCTTTCGAAGCATCGAGATGGGTGGATTCTATGGCTGCCTACCAGGTCATGATGTGAAGCTCGCTGACGCAATTCAGGCATACATCCAGGCGACCCTGACAGGACCTGCTTGTTGGGTAGAATTGCCCGAAGATGCCTGGCGCGAAGAGGTCGACATCAAGAAGTTTCGCAGGCCAGTTGTTCGACTTGTCAAAGCTTTGCACGGGCGTCCTGATGCCGGGACAATGCGGGAACAAAAATGTGATACAAATGTTCGTGAACTTGGATTCATGCCCGTGGGCGAAGAATGGCCATCAATGTACTTCCATCCCAAGATGAAATTATTACTGGCTATCTATGTAGGTGATTTGAAGATGTCCGGACCGTCAGAGAATCTAGCCAAGGGATGGGCCTTACTACGCACCACGTTGAACATTGAACCGGAGACTGATCTTGGTCTGTACCTGGGATGCGTTCTGTCCAAAGGGAAATCCAAACTGTATGATGGCACCGAGGTTGCCACCATGACATATGACATGGAAGGGTTACTTCGCCAGTCCGTTGAGAAATATTTGGACATCGTAGGGAAAGACACCAAACTGAAGAAGGTGGCAACACCCAGTCTTCCTGAAGATACCAAGAAACATCCTGCAAGAGCACCTGTTAAGGGAAACGTCAAAGACGATGTTCAATACCTTTGGTGTTCACGTCAATTTGATCCCAAACATTCGGATGCTTTGTCATCGAAGTTGCCGGAGTCAGACGTCAACCCGGTTGAGGCTGCTAGAGGGGCCCTTGCACCGCATGCTGCGAGTGTATTAATGAAGCTGCTCTATGCAGCGAGGATCGCTCGGTTTGATCTTTTGAGGACTATCAATTCATTTGCGCGCAACGTCGCCACATGGTCAACTGACGATGATGTCAGGCTTCATCATTTGATGTGTTATGTCAGTTCTACCCTCAAGAAACGCATGATTGGTTGGTTTGGAAACGACATCTCACCATTACATGTAGCTTTGTTTGCGGACGCCGACTTCGCTGGATGTGGGCAATCCCTCCGTTCTACTTCGGGGTCCCACATGCACATCCAGGGCACCCACACTCGTTTCCCATTGGCTGGAGGCAGCAAGCGACAAGGGTGTGTGAGTCATTCCACTTCTGAAGCTGAGATTGTAGCAGCTGATACAACGTTGCGGACCATGGGTCTTCCTTCCATTAGTTTGTGGCAAACCATTGCTGGCTCGTTACCCAAACTATTGTTTCATGACGAAAATCAAGGTATGATCAATGTCATTCGTTCAGGACGAAATCCCACCATACGGCATCTGGAGCGCACGCATGGCATCTCAATTGTGTCATTGCATGAACATTTTCGTCAAGTGCACTTTGCGTTGTGTGCGAAATCACATCCAAGATGGCGGCGGATATTCACGCCAAAGGGTTCAAGATTCCGTTAGCATGGTTGCGAGCCGAGCCTGTATGTTGATTAACTTGTTGTCGGAAGATGACCTTGGGTCCAAGACTTTGGCTGACATGATTGCCCCTACTACCGGTGTGGACACGACCACACGTCAACAATTTCGAACCGAATCCGTTGATGATGTTCCCAACTTTCCATATACCAATACACCCATCTTACCTCGAGCCGTCTACCGGCATGACTGGCAAAGAAGGTTTACAGATGGTTGAAGGCAAAGATCCCATTTTGGTTGCCAAAGTGCCTGTGTATTACCGTCGTGTTCCACCTGGTTCGGGCTTGCCCATGGACAGTTCCCGCAGCACCTGGGTCCTACTCAATGGCCAATGGAGACAGACCGAAGATCGATGTTTGGGCATGGGTAGAACGGGCTTGTTTTCAATATCATCGCCCTGTTGCCGGTGTTGCTTTTGTTCTCAACCCAGGTGCACATGTTCTCCATGGACCAGCGCCCAATGTGGTTGCTTCCATCCCTGCTAGTGGTAATACATTCCTTAGCATTGCGTGTAATGGGACTACGTCCCCTACTCCTGGGATCTCTGCACCGTCTTCTACGATTTCTACTCAGGCGGTTCCACTGTTGGTGTTTTCCACTGAGGTCTGATTTCGCCCCTTGCCTTTGCAACATATCCGTTCTGGCTGCCCCCTGCGCCTTCGGGTGCTCAACACGCTGTTACGTCTTGTTCATGGGGGGAGTTGCTTGGGGGGCCCACTTTCGTTCGTCACAGCATCCCCTACAATATGTGATCAAATTCATCCCGTCAAAACCAAAGGAAAAGGAGCAGTGGACGGAAAACAAGACTATTGGCAATGGGAACAAGATGGTAAGGAACTGGTTAGAGTACATGTGATCCCAAGAAGACAAATGTTTGTTCCAAATGAGTGTGGAGATTGTCCATGTGATGTCGGTTTACTCACAGATGGGAGGAATACTACCATCCGTTTTCAGAAATATAAGAGGATCGTGCCTGATGATTGGAGATTTGCCGGGAACAACGTGGAATTCTCAAACGAAAGGAACGAGTTTTGGACCGGAACAACAAGATTCTGTGTGATGCCTGATCCAGAGAACACATGGGCAGAGCCAAATCAGCGTGATGACATCATCAATGATGGAATGGCCTATGACTCCCCGAAAGGTGACTCAAGGGAAGACCAACCTCGAATTGCCATTTGTAGGAAGACGAAGGGCATGAAAGTCATCGGAAGAAACAATATGTTCGTGGCCTGTCATGATGGAATCAAGATCGTCATGGATCATCGAAACAGGATTGTCTTGAATCTGCACAGAAAGGATGGAGAAGTGCTTCACTATAGCTTCGATCGTTCCGTACCAGATGTCAATGTCACTGAATTCATAGGCGAATCCGCTGTCATTGATCTACATGAACTCCCAGACAATGCGCCATGCTTGTTGCTGATGTGTGCTGAACCCGTCAGCCTGTTCACTGAACTTGTCCCGAACATGAAGCGCCTGAAAATCCACTTGGAAACCCTGACTGAAGACGGCGATTTGTTTTCTGAACATGGAAAAGCCAAATGGAGAAGATGTGTGAGATCCAGAAGCGACTGCGTGTTCTTTGCTGGACCATGCGCCGGAGGTTCTCCGTGGAACAGATTAAACATGCGGCTTGGGGAAACTACTGCTCATATCATCAAGATGAAGGCAACCATCTTTTGGAAACTATTGGAGGAATTTCTTCAATGTCTACTCACGATCATCAAGATAGACGGGATGGCGTTGATGGAACTTCCAAGAGGTTGTGACTACTGGCGTGATCACAGAATCCGTGATGTATTAGAAGGGTCTGATGCCAACATCCACGGCTTTTGGTTGCATGTATGGGCTGAAGACGAAATACGCTACCCCAACAAAGAGCATCAAGAAACCATGGAGGATCCTTTCATGGGGGGTCGAATTTGATTCCTTGAAAGACAAATGTGATGATGCTCATGGTCATCGACAATGTGCAGGGAGAGAAACAAAACAAACACAGATGTATACGGATCGTATCATTCGAAGCATCGTTACTAAGGTGAACAGAAAGGCAATGCAATTGAGTGATTCCATTCCTGAGAAGTGACCGTATCGGAAACCAGAACCACGAGTGAATGATGAGTGGAAACGGTATCATTCGAGGTATTCTGAAGGTCCAAGGGGTCACATTCATCGGTTGTCCTGTAACATTCCTTAAGTTGAATGCCGCCCCTGGTTGCGACGCCTCTTCCCAGTAAGCACTTTTGAATTACTTAAGTGCGCCTCATGCATCAGCACCTTTTCTGGTTGCGGCGCTGGTGCACCTTTGGTTGGTGGCTGTGGCTGCCACCCTTGTGACACCACAGCTTGTGGCAATGCCATGCCCCCCCGGGCTGGGCTAGCAGAAAAACCTTTTGTGCCTTCCACGGCTGCATGCATATGCCGCACAAAAGTCTATGTTATGCCTAACCACCAACTTAAGTGCTTGCTCCTCATGCATCAGCACCTTTTCTGGTTGCGGCGCTGGTGCACCTTTGGTTGGTGGCTGTGGCTGCCACCTTTGTGACACCACAGCTTGTGGCGATGCCATGCCCCCCCATCTCCTCATGTATAGTGTATGGTGTTTTGGAGGCTGGCCATCTTTTGGGATACCTTTGGAATGGCCCCTCCTCCGTCATGGAGGTAGCGCTGGACTGCGCTTGAGGTCCACCGACCCATCCTCTTCACGAGCTCTATCTCGCCCGTTGACTGAAATAGGGCCGTCGCACCACCGATCCGGAGTGAGTGGGACATGAACCTTGATGGCGGTAAGCCAACGGCCTGTACTGCTTGTTGGAGTAGACTCTGAACCTCTGCTCTCTTCAACATTGATCCTGAACTCCACCGGAAAAGTGGCGTCTTCCCATCCGTATGCTCTTGTCCAAACCGGGTAGGCCCTACTCGGCGCATCCTCTCCAAGGCCTTTACTGGACACAAATGCTCCGTGGCCTTTAAAGTTTTGCTCTCTCCGAAAGGCAACTGGTTTGTTTTTGTCTTTCTGAATTGAAACGTGACCTCATTGGCCTCTCCAATCCTTGCCGGCCATCCTTGGTCATACGAAAATCCACCCCTCTGGCCACCGTCTCCTCATCCACGCCATTGGAACCACAAAATTCCTTGGTGAAGCCAGCCAAAACACGTTGGCTCCAGCAGGGTCACGAGCCAGCCGCAGAACGGGTTCCTGCACATCCTCCCGATGGAGTTCGTGTCTGTCTCGACGTCCTTGGCGAAGGTGTGGTTGTTATCTCGACGTCCTTGGCGAGGGTGTGGTTGTTGAAAGAACTCAATGGGCTTCAACGCCATCATTGTACGACGCCACTCCGCCGTCAGGCCACCCATGCCACTTCCTGGAACACGAGGCTTTTCTCCAGCCCTCTAACCACCATGGTGATCTGTGTCGTAGGTCGGGGACCTCCTGCTACGGTGGCAGCTTTTGCCAGGCAACCCCGAGACCTCACCACCCATTCAACCTCTCCGGCCTTCTTGCCTGTCTTGCAGAGTCGACAGACCGTCTTCCCTGGAGCTGTACGGGCTTGATCATGCCGTGTGTGCCAAAAGAATTCGAAGCCCAGGGCAGGGGTTGAAACGTGGTCTTCCTTCTCGATGAACTCCTCCATATTGAGATCCTCCGGTGGTTGTAGAAGGGCCATGTGCCCTTTCCAGATCAATATTGGAATGATCCACCCTCCTCGTTTCCAGGCTTTCCCTTGCACCGTTTCCAAAACCAGACCTCCTCTGTAGTCGGCCCTTACCACGACCAGCATTACATCATCTAATGCGGAGACGGTCAAGATTGATAAGCTCCGGAAATCCTGTTCATGGGCTGAGGTTACCAGGTCGAGGCCATGGATTCTCAGCTCATGTTCCACTGGTGTGACCACTTCCTCCGCAATGCACATACCCTCCTCAGCCTCTTTGGCTGAAGCCGCTTGCTCCCAACAAAACTGCTGGGCCTTCGTCCTCGTCTCCTCAAGCGTAGGGCGCCTTTCCTTGTCTCTCCATTCTGTAGCTGCCGCTATGCTGATGGTGACACATTGGCGTTTCTCAATCCCTGGTTCTGCAAGCTTGAGCAGTGACGCCAACTCCTCTGTCATGCGCAGCTCTTCACCATAGCCCCAAAGGCGCCACAGCTTACCGTCAATGGTAACTGCCCCTTGGCCAGGCTGGCGTTCCTCTCCAGCCCTCTGATCGGCCTTCTGTCCCAAGATCTCTGTTGCCTCGGCTGCCAAGTCACCAAGACCATATGTAGCCATTTCAGACGTATTCCAGATCTGCTTCCGGTTCCCTTGCCAGTCGAGTGGCTGCCCATGCATAGAGATCATCAGATGCCCCTTCCAGAGCTTTTCTGCGCCTTGTGCACCAGGTCCTTTGCTTCTTCTGGACTGCTCTCTCCTCCTCGTCCATGATGAGCTTTTTGCGGTTGATGCACGTCCTGGAACCAAGTGAGATCTGGACCTTGTGTCCATTTCTGCACATCCTCCTGCTGCGTGTAATCCAATTGAACATCCCAGAAACGAACTGTCTTTCCCGGGTCTCCTCCTCCTGCCTTGGAAGGTTCTTCTGGCTTACTGTCTCCGATCTTCCTGGTTAAATGGTGATGCCACTTCAAGCCACTTGATGAATAATTTTTAAGATGGACTGAAACCAGCAAAAAGATCAAAAAATATCCAAAACGCAAAACAGCAGAGTGATCTTTCAAGTTAAGCGCCTCGAGATATAGGTTTGCAGAGGTTGGGAGACATTTCATTCTTGGCTTCACAGTGAGTTGGTGACTCATGCAGGATCTGTGGAGGCTGTGCGCCTACGCTCTCACGGCATTGCAGGCTACTAGTCCTGCTGTGATTCAGGCCAGGAGCTGTACATAGTTTCACCCGCAACGGCTCCTTTGTGAGCCAGGGCTCCTTTGTGGGCCTGGGTCACCTGACTCAACGCGCTGGAGCAAGTGAGAATGGCGTTCCCATGGCGGGAAGTGTCTTGAAGCTCGGCGGAGTCAGCTGATGACCCGTGAGTAGAGCTTGGCCGCCCCAATTTGCAACCTGGAGAATTTAAGGCACTTTGATGAAGCATCATGCAAGCATATGTCGATACAATTCGTGTTCGCGAGTATGTTGAGACTTGCAACCTGGGAGCAGGAAAGCTCGAAGGTTGTGGACCTGCGCCTGCACCTGCCGTGAAGACGTGACTCAGTCACGAAATGTCCAAATGGTCTCACCCCATGGAATGACAAATTTTGGTCCATTTTGGTCACAAAGTGGCTATCCATTTTGACCCATACCCAGATTTGCCGACGATCCAGGTCAGACATGGCCAGACAAGCGACCTGCGGGGTCAATGCGTCTCGATACCAGTGTCGCACAATGTTTTTCGAGAAATCCGACAAACAATCCCAGCTTTGCGACAAACCGCGCAGTGGAAAGGGGGGAAGACTTTCTGCCGGTGTTTTGAGAAACGGAGCAAAACACAGCAACGTGCTTGATTTGCCGAAGATTTTCCGGCTTGCTTTGGGTTTCAAACATCAAGATTCCAATGCGCTGCAGCTTCCACACTTGCACGACCGCAGGCAATGGCATCGCTCAGGAAGTTGAGTCAGGGCCTCAATGTCCACATTGCCATGGAATGCCCAGATGCGCCAAGTAATTTGGGTCTGAAAGTGGGGCCAAACAATAACAGAGGATAGGAATGGTGTAACACCATACACATGTCTAAACAAATATGCGCATAAATGACCAGCAATATGATGTTTGGGTATGTTTGAGAAGGATCATGGTTTTAGAGCAACAAATCGTATCCCATTTTATGAGTATATTCCTTTCGGGATACGATGGGATATGCAAACCCACGATACGTTTTTTGGTATGTCTGCAAGATTCTGCAAGTGAGAGAATCATTCCAATTTTATGGAAGTCAAAACGCGAAATTGACTTTTCAGTTGCCCTAATTTCAATTCTTTGAGGTGCTTCGTTTGAGCGCTAAGTTATCAATGGAGCCACTCCCGCTGCGTTACATCCATAGCTTCTATCATCTCGTTGTCTTATATCAGCTAATGCAGTGCTGATCCTCATCTGTGTTGAGGGCTTCACTGCATCCAAATCAATTTGAATTCACCTGCAGAGCTAGGAGCAACCTCCTAATTTGATTTCTAGTTCCAGTCATTCAGCCATTCCAAAGCATAAACGCAACCCCAAGAGATGGTCAGGCCAGAGAAGGGGCTGAAAATGGAAAGACAGGGACAGCCAGTCTGCCACTCCTTTTTAATTGGACAAGGATTTAGACTTAGTAGCCCATGTTGCCGGTCTTTTCCCCGGCGGTCTCAAATCCCCAAAATTTTTCCCCATTTTTCCCCTAGGCCCCTACCCATTGAAAACGCCGCAGGTACGAAGGTTTTTGGGGGGCCATCGTGACCTTCCCTCGGCGGCAACCCTTCGCCACCAACGTCATCGTCGCCACGGCCCGCGCCCAGCGTCGCCAGGGGGATCACCAAGCTGTGGATCTTCCAAAGTTCCATGGATTTTTCTGCTGGTATCATATACTATATCTATATATGTACGAATTATATATATACATAATTATGTCAAATGTATATATTATGATTATATCTATGGGATTCCATTGGTTCATGATTTTGCATCAGGATTTTGCTGCAACTCATTGGATAAAATAGGGATCCGATCCACGTTTCGCTGGTTTGTGTTGGGCCAAGTTGATGGGCTGCAACCAGCCGCATTAGGCCATTGAGTAAACAGCCCCTCTTTGACCTTCAAGTAAAAGGGACTTCGGCGACTCTTCCTTCTTCAGTATCTAGATACTGGGATGTCCAGGTGTGCGACTGTCAAAGAAGTATGATGAAGCACTATTTTGGGTTGTGTTTCAGCTCGACAAACCCGGCCGGCTCAGCCGCCTACAAACCAACAAGCTCACCTGGATTCGGTCCGGGCTGCCACATCCCACCGCAAGTGAAGACCTCTGTAGCTGACCTGATTGTTGGAAAGCTCAGCTGGGCAGCAGTCACATGTAAGTTCCATTCCCGCAGTTTCACGCACCAAATATGTTTCAGAATGTTTCAGATGTTTCAGTCAGTCATCCGTCATGGTTTCTTTACAGACTCAAGTGGCCAGTAGACTGGAGCCTTGGTGCTGGAATTACATTGGCCTCTTCTTATCCAGCCGTTCAAGTGGATCTATCAGATATATCGAAACGAGCATCTGAGGCAAGGGCAGTGTCGGTGATAGGGGAGTGAAAGGGTGATTTTTGACAGACTGATATCGTCAGTTGTTTTGACTCAAATCTAAGATGATGCTGCGCTCAGTGAGATGCAAAAAGCAGAAGGTAGAGAAAAAATCGATTGGCAAAGGAGACCTAGAATTCGGACAGATCTTGCTACCCTTGTGACGTGACTCTTCCATTGCAAATGAATTTGGGATTATACCATGCCAGAAAAAGGTTCCTCCAATTGGATTCTTAGTGATACATGATTTCCAACAAGGGGACAGAGCTACACCTGCAGGCCTGCAGGTAACCGAAATGCAGCCTTGAAAGCTGGATGAACTTCTAGAATGGGAAAGTTAAAATTCCTCAAGCATGACCAGAACACGCTATGTGGATGTTTTTCTCGCTGCTCACCTATTCTTGGGCCGGTTCTGGTTGATTTCTTGAGAGCTCGGACTAAAAGCTCATCAGTAGTCGAGGTCCATAATTCCACATTCCCAATGCTTTGCACTATGTTGACCGACTATTTTTAGCCTTCACAAGACATTAAGTTAATACCCCGCTGCAAACATGTGAGATATGTATGGTTTATTTTCTTTGCAGTGATCTTCTGTGAGACACGCATACTGCAACAACTTGATGCAACCTGTGGCCTGTTACAGCGGCATTCTACATTCCAAATGCCTGGCGTGTTGGGAGCGGTCGATGTGAGAGTGACGAACGTGATTATGTTACTGTTTGATCAGCTTTACATTACAATGCCAAGTAACCTGTGACAATTTTGGGTTTACCAATCTGAGCTCTAATTATTTTAATTATTTCCACGTGTTGAGGCGTGTTGAGTTCTACTTTTGTGTTTTTTCTTGCTTTGTCAATGGCGGAGACGCTGTTTTGAATTGCTTTGCATATCACCACGGCAGGAATGGTACCTTCATAGCCTTTGGCTTTGCATATCTGGGAACTATCCAATGTCGCTGGGCTGCGTGCTGGTGGGGTCTGGGAAAGGTACCAGATTTCGTGCTGTTTATAGCTTCAATTATGAGCTCAGAATCAGTTGTGGAACCTTTTAACATTTTTTCATTGTATTATACAGTCTTTTGGTATTGTTTCCCGGTTTTGCAATTGGAAGTTGCCTTTTTGTAACCTTTTTTGCAACCATTTGTAACCAATTAAGATATTAAGTTGAGTTTATTTTGTGATGTTTAAGTTGCAATTAACAGACCAAAGTATTCAGACCTGGTCTACTTTGCTCCTAACTCTGGCGCTGAGGGTTCATTTATGTGGCGCTCTTTACTCGGCTATGTCCACAAGCAATACGCTTCACAAATCTTCCGTGGGTGCCTTGGCGAATGCTCGTAGGGGGATTCGCTACCGCAACGAGAGCATAATAACCGTCCTTGCAGCCACGGCAGGTAGAAAAGCTTAAGGATCGGGCTGGGCAGATCGACCTTGTAAACCAGGCCCCTTCAGTAAGATCGGTCACAAAAAGCTTGGGGATAAGCATTTCATGGGCTACCCAGATCTAACGGACGTGAGACGAACTGCCTTTTTGCTTTTTGTTTAAAAGTTTAAGCTGTACAGGAGCATACAGGACTCCATCTTACCTCATCCCCAGTTATTCAATTAATGTTGCAGTCCACTAGCAAGCCGTTGTTTTATTGTGGAAATAATCGTTGGGTAAAATTTTCAAAATAATTTATGATAGGAGATGTTACCAAAACTTGCCAGTACTCCATACATCTCCAGACTAGCACCTGTGACATGACCATAGTGTGCTATTTTATGTTGTTTTGCGATATTGTGTGAATTCTGGTGAATGCAAATGAATTTTTGCCCGTTGGTTTCCTATAGCTATTAAAAATCGGCCATTTATACATTATGCACCGATGAAAAAATATTTTCTATCTATTAAGAAGATTTCCTCGCCTTCGTTTTGTATGACTGCGACAAAATCAAGATAACCTGCCTCTGCGAGGAACGGACAACCTTCAGCATTAGCTGCATTGAAGGGCCCCTACATGACGAACCCCCCATTTGATGATCCATTTTAGTGGTCAATGGGGTTTCTCGTAGGGGATGTATGTAGGGATCTAATCCAGGGACAACATTAGTGGAATGTATGACCGGTAAGGGCCCTTTGTTGTCGGTGGTACAAAGATTTTCTTGGACAGAGTAGTAAGGCAGCTTGTGCTGGCTAAGAGGCACCTGTTGCCACCTTCCGAGCATTGGCTGTGGAGGCGCCGCCAGATGCAATAGAAATGGGTAGAAAATTGTCCGTTCGTTTGGAGTGAGTACTTGTGCAGCAGAATGATTTGCGCCGTCTGGTTTTCTTTATTTCATTCTGCCGCTTGTAAGTGCCTTCGGTTTGGCACTCAGGAAGAATTTCATTTACATGCCAATTCTAAGTATCTCCTGCAATTCCCTGATGCCTTCAAGATGCTAAGGTCTTTCAAAATGGCGCAAATGTTACTGAAGTCCTTCAAGTTCTGGGTGGGCACTGGAAGGTTTACGCATAATGTTGGTGCCAGCTGGTCTGACTTGATTTCTTTAGCCCTTGGATACATATCGATTCCGCCAGTTTCGGCGGCGGCTGGAAACATTGTGGATGGATAGCAGAAAGGGTCTGTGCCCCTTTTTGACTGGCTGCACGTACTCGACGAGACAAAGCAAGGTGACATCATCGGCAAGACTTGGACGGCTGCTTTCGAGGAAACTGCCCACTTATCGCGTCAAATTTGAGAAATTCTCTTTTAAAAGCTTTGGGGTGGGTATCCTTGCTTGCAGTGGCCCCTGACTTCCCAGCTCTTGGTCAAGCGGCTGCGGCTGGCATCTTCCAAAGGACTGGACAGGTGATGTGGAAGCCTGGCTGCATTGGTGCCCTGCGCTTGTATTTTGCCCCGTTCAGATATCGGATTGAAAATAGATCTTAGTGCTTGGAGACACGCCGGGCAGTGATGGGGTAGTGGTGATCTGCAGGCAAACAAAGTCAATCGGAAGGGAATGGAGGGGAATGGAGGGGAATGGAGGAGACTGGATGTGACTGGGTGTGTCTTGCTGTAACTGGATGTGGACTGGGTGTGTCTGGAGGTGACTGGATGTGAATGGATGACTGGATGGCTGGGTGAAATGCATGATTGACTAAATGAATGAATGAATGAAAGGAATGAAATAAAAGGAATGAAATAAATGAAATGAATGAAATGAATAAATGACTGAATGAATGAAATAAAATGAAAAAATGGCTGCATCAATGATTGATTGATTTGAACGACTGATTGCATGGAACGAAAAAAGAAATAAATGAAGGAATGAATTAATTGAATAAATTAAATTAATGCATAAATGAAATAATAAATCAATGAATGAATGCATTGCATGATTGCATAAGTAAATAAAAGTCTACATGTTTGTGCAGGGTTTATCTAAGTCTGCCTGAGGTGTGGTAGTTTAAAAGTCGATGCAATGGGTCAACCAATCTGACCGGTGGTACAGCTCTAGGTGTCGATTCGATATGTCTGCAAAAAAGGGGCGAAGACTCCCAGCTTCGCAACTTTCCTTAGCGTATTGGTCATCATTATCCGTGGCTTTTTTGAAGTGATTCCGATCTTTTCCACCTTTTTTAACTTTTCTTGCTGCTTTCAATCTCGTCTCGCAGCAATTCTCGGACATGGTCCAATGCATTCCATTTAAGTCCATCTCATTGAAACTCATCTAATGTCTTTTTTTTTACTCCACTCTGCTCGGCTGATGAAACTGTTTTCATCGTGTCAAATGTCATCTCTCCTTCTTTCATCTTTTTCTTCAACTAAGTCTTCTTAGGTGCAGTTATTCTTGGATATGGTCTATTGCATCCTATTTCATCCCATGCGGTGCCCTTTCAATATTTTTTTTTGAAATTTCATTTTATTCATGGCATACAAAGTCAAGTCATCTTGAGACTTCGTTTCTTTCTTAATTCTTCTCAACTGATAAAAAGTGTTTCCATCTTGTCAAGGCCATTATTGAATTCTTTTTATTTTAGTTCAGCGGCCGCCTTCTAAGCCCTCCACCCGATTTCGTGTGCCAGTTCCTCTCAAACAAGTCGTTAGACAGAGAAGCTTTTCCTTTTGAAAACTTTTACACAAAGAAGTTTTTACACAGAGCAGCTATTACACAGAGAAGGTTTCACACAAAGAAGTCTTTGCATAGATAGCTCTCACTAGTTAGAAGCCTGGACAGGTTCGTGCCCGCGGACGAGAAGATTTTACACATAGGCCTTTTCGTAGAGAAGCTTTTACACAGAGAAGCTTTTGCACAAAGGAGCTTTTGCGCAGAGAAGCTTTTTGAACCTCACACTTCACCCTTCCTACTTCACACTGCTCTCCATACTCCAAACTTAATCTCATCTTATCTCATCTGACCTCTGCTCGCCTTCATCCCATCTCTTCTCATATGTTATCTAATCTCGCCACAATCGCTCCCCTGTACTGCTTCGTGCTACATGTCATGGGCAAAGCATGTTCTAGGCTTACTTCGCACTGCAAAAGCTTACACAAGGCATGTCCTCACACTACTTTGTGCTATCAAGCTTGCACAAAGCAGCAGAAGAACCCGGAGATGCTTTGTGCAAGCTGTGCAGTACGAAGCAGTGCTGGGACGTATGTTGAAACATTTGTGTAAGGTTTGCAGCACGAAGTAAAATCGCGACATTCTTTGTTCAAGCTTTACAGTGCCAAGTTGCACTGGGGCGTGCCTTGTGCAGCTTTTTAGTATGAAATAGGACCGGGGCGAACTTTGTGCAGCTTTTTACTTACACAGAAACCTTGTCTCACAATACGGCGGCGCCTATACACGCATGTTTTTTTTACCCGAAACCTTCTTTTAATACAGAGAAGTTTTTTATACGTATGCGCCTTTACAAACAAAGGTTCGTGACACATAGAGGCTTTTATACACAAACCCCTTTTGCATACAGACCCTCTCACACACAAAAGGTCATACGCACAGACGCTTATATATGCAGACGATTTGGAGCGACGCAGTTCGACGCAGTTCGACGCAGACGCTTCCAGACACAGAAGTCTTTACACACAGGCGCTTTTGCAAAAAATAGAGCACTCGTAATCGTCTTGGCACAAAGGACAATGAAAACATACAGTCCCTGGAAGCCTTATCGCGCACACCCTTTCACCTACAGTAACATTCACACAGAGACGCTTGCTCCGAGGTACCTTCACACTCAACGAGTTTTCACAGAGACCTGCATCCAAAGAACTTGGCACACACAGGTGTGTCCCACATAGGCGCCTTGGCATCGACGGACTTTACTTACAATCTCTGCAAATACATATGTGCTTTTCCCAATAATTTTGTAACAAGCAGACACTTTTTCCAAACATATACAATATTTCGAAGACAAGCAAGCAAGCGGCACACAAACAACCCTTCACACTGAAAAGTTTGCCTCCAGAAGAACTTAACTCCAGAAGCCTTGACACACCACCTCGGGTACAAACATTTTGCACACGCAAATTTTCCACGTGCCGGCACTTTTCCACAAATGCTGTCAAATTTCCGGACATGAACAAAGAGACGCTTACACAACAAGGGTCTTTTGCAGAGATTTCTTGTTATTTGCGGCTGCTGTCTTCCGCGAGTGACGATTTTTGGCAAAAATGCCTTGGGTGCGCGTTTGCTTCCTTTTCCTTTTCCAGTGGGGGCTGTCATTTGGATCAAAATTGGTGCCGGACCTCAACGGCCAAATCCCAAATGGCATTGGCCGATTTTATTCACGGCACAGTGCAGATGCCAGTGGAAATTTTCAGAAAAAACCAATAGATAGGCTTCCATCCAGTGCTTCTGCTGAGTTTGTTGTACAGCAAAAAAAGTCGTATCCCTTGTTCCCACGAAATTTTTTTTTTCCCCCGATCCCCATCATAAATGTGGTTTAGATTTTGACATTCTTTCTAAAAATTTTTTTTGGCAGGAAAGGAAGGAGAAGACAAGGCTGAGGACAACTCCTCTCTAGATGCCATCAAACCTATCCTCTCCTCCTCTTCTTCTTGGCATTCTATCTGACAAATTCCTTTACACATCCTCCGACACTTTATCTGATATATCTTCTGACGTTTTATGTGGCATTTGATCTAAGATTTTTTCTGCTATTCTTTCTAATATTTTTTATGGCATTCTGGCTGGCACTGTTTTTGGCATTCTATCTGACATTCTTTCTGGCATTCTATCTGGCATTCTTTCTGGCATGTATTCTGACACTGTATCTGGCATTCCATCTGTAATTCTTGCATCATTCTATCTGGGGCACTCTGTTCAGCATTCTATCTGGCATTTCAGCTGGGATTCTTTCTGGCATGTGTTCTGTCATTCTATACTACAAATGTGAATATGGTAGAAGATCTCCTAGTCCAAATCCCACCGCCCCTCGAAGTGCGGCAAGTCGCTTAGCAGATCGAAGCCTTTTCCGGGCTGCATAGTCTCGCCATTCGGCTAGTCTCATGAGGTTCCCACCCTTAAGCAGGACGGAATGAATCCATATATATGCCTTTGTGTCTCACACAACTCACACAGGCAGAAAATCAAAAAAGTGAAAAAAAGATCCGCTATGGAACTTCTCGTGCTCCGGCATCGACAAGGTCGCCAGTTCGCCATGGAGCAGGTGGAGCTAATGCCCTTGAATCATCACGAAAATCAAGCCAGGATTCCCAAGGCGTTTTCCCCACAGGCCGCAAGGTCGGTAGCGATAGACGATCCCATCTGTCCTTCCCTTTCGCGCAGTTCAGGTCTGCGCCCCAGAGTCTTCCTTGAGGTGAAACAAAGATCTCGGAATGTTGGAGGCTTCGTTGAAGATCTCGTAGATTGATTTCTGCTCTTGCTCGCCATCGATATAACTTATCTCTGGTGTCATTCAGCATGTCTTGCTACCTCATCGCACATTCTCCTCAAAGTCTCGGTGTCCTCGCTGGTCATGACCGTCCTGGTCACTGGGCCATCAGCTGGCAGAGGCTCCTCTTGTGGGTCAGCTTCACCTTGAAGATAGCGCGGGCAAATCGAGCGCCGCAGCATTCACATGCCAAAGAGCATCATCATGGTCGTTGTCAGGATCAAATACTCCAGCTTGAAGTCAAAGTCAGTCAAATTGGTCTGGTTGGTACAATTCTGAAAGTCATCCCTCATCGGCATTGCTCATCGGGGTCTCCTTGGTACAGTCCAGGGCCGCCGCTGCATTCACCAAAGTACTGAACATTGCTTCCATAGCACGTCCAGGCTTCTTGATGGCATACATCTCGGCTCCCTTTTTGCGGTCCACAGCTGATTTGCGTTTGGCCGCCTGGAAATTCAAGTCTCATTTCAGCCGAGTCAGATGGCTTCTGAGCCGATCGGCTAGCAGCTGGGAAGCATTTTCCTTCGTTAATCCATCATTGTACTGCAACTCCAAACTCACCCAGGCTGTTCGAGCACCGCAGCAAAGGAGCTTGTCTTGTTTCACTAAGAGTTAGATTGTCGTTCTTTTGTTTGATCCTGTTTCAGCTTGAATCTTCTCTGGCACCAAAAGGTCGCACAAAGCCTTGGCGTCAACGACCAACCAGGATGGAAGTTTTTTGACCTTTGCCTCTCTGAAGGTTTTCCTGTCCTCAAGGCTCTTGTATCGCTCAGCCAGTGGCTGGTTGCTTGGCTCCTGAAGGTAGCACTGCTCGAGGTTCTTGTGAAAAAACTTCTTTGCCTTCGATCACCAAGCTGGCAAGATCTTGAAGCGCGTGTAGCCAGTCCACATGTTGTTGGCATACTTCTTCTTCAGACCGCCACTCTTCCATTTCTCGCGATAGAGGTAGCTTCCCACATTCACCACCTTCTTCTTATCCAGAAAGTGCATAGGAATTGGGCACGTCTTCTCATTGGGCACAAAGTCCTTCTGCCGCGAGGCAAAATGCCTTCTGGTCAGGTAGTTGCCATTCAGCTCCCAGGTGTCTTGCACGTTGTCATCCAAAGTGATGAAAAAATCTTCAATCTTCCATCCTCTGGGCAGCTGTGACTTGTTGTTGAAGTCGATGTCCATGGACATTTGTGCGTCGTCATCATTGAGTGGTCGCTTGGAACAAGGTGGTGTTCTCGGGAGATTTGGTCTGGCAGGACCGTAGGATCTTGGAAGCACGAATATCTCCTGTTGTGCGTGTCGTTGTCGTTGCTCCGCAAAGCTTCCTGGTTGTTGCACTGAGGGTGGAAGTAGTTGATGGCCTTGATAAAGATTGCGATGTCGAGTCAAATGTTGGCCAGGTGGTTCTTCCATCGGTTCAATCGTCCTTCCAGCAGGTGTTGGTAGCATTGGAGTTGATTTTGTCAACGGGTGCAGGCATCACCGCAACAGCTCCTCCCCCGCCTCCACGATTGCCGTCGGCCATGTCGTTCTCGTCAGTTATACTCGGCTTGGAGAAACTGATGGGTGTCCACGGAATCGTGCTGTTAGATCGTCATCATCAGAGTCTTGATGTCCATCACCGCCTCGAAAAAGATCTCACAGCTCTGTGTCAGAGTCGCTCGGGTCGACAATCAAGGTCGTGGTGCCAGTCCACCTGTAGTGAAGAACTCGTTCAGCATCAGGACCATTCCATTCATCTCGGATCACCAGAGTTTTAGGTTCAGGGCCTCCTCGTCGGACGGAAGTCACTCGCTCTGAAATGGAAAGGAACCTCGTCAAAGAGGATGTCAGGGGCAAACAACTGCTGTCTCGGGATGTTGTGTATGCGTGTGTAAGTTCTTTTGTCATTCATTTCCAAATCCGACTTCTCAGCCTCGTCCTCAGTGTCGATTTCCTCTCTGTTCCTTTTGTTGGAGCGAGGCAAATCGATGTAATGGGTCACCCGACGGTTTCGAAGCTTCATCAGCGCTACCTGCGCCCGGTCCAAGGAGTCCATGCCCTGGTTTCACCCGTCTCAGGATGATTTGCAGGTGGAATATGTTCAGGGGCAGCTCGAAGCAAGGTTGTTCCGTGGGCCAGCAAATAAATGTCGGCACGAGGACCAACTTCAGACGCTTCTCGCATGACAGCTGGTCCACGCCATCGCAGTTTGGGCCATTTGATGGGCCATTTCTCCGGTACAATCATCTGTCACCAGTGTTGAGGATTGCAGGTTGTCCAGTGAATCGTCGCAGTAGAGCTCGTCTCAGCTTGGCATCAATGTTGGCCTCCTTCCGTGCCTTCGAGGTGGATGTCTGCAGCTCCATCTTCTCCCGGAAGGCTTCAGAGGGATCCAAATGGACTGGGGAGATCTGCTCGTCCATGAGCAACCCAGGAATGTGAGGCTTGTAGCCCATTGCCCATTGAACTGGCAAGTAGCCGGAGACATTGGGCATCCTGTTCACCTGGGGGATGACGTAGCAAAATTCTGGAATCATTGCTTCTGTAGTGGCCGCATGGTGTCGTCGTTCCAGGAGTGCCAGCCTTGTGTGGCTTTCACCAGGGCTGATCTTGATGTCGATGGAGTTCTCTTGAAACCATTGTCCCATGCCCTCAGAGCACCAAGCATGATGTTCATCGACATACAGTCGCTTCATGGGCCAAAACTTCTGATCCAGCCACGCTCCAGCTGCTTGATAAACTCCTCGGTGACTCAGCTCGAAGTTCTCGTCCAGCAAGTAGACGCGTTGTAGCATCACTGATCATCAGCACTGGAATGGCTTTCTTGCGTCCCGGGACGTGGACCCACAAGGTGTCGGCTTGTACTCGATCATTGAAATGAGTTGGCCGGGGCATCGAAGACACAGGCTGTCCGATGGGCCTCTTGTGCAGTTCACATGTGGCGCATTGATGTTGTCGTGCACCTTCAATCATCTCGGCACTGGCTCCATGTTGTTGAAGAAGTTTCATAAGCGCCCCACTCTTTGGATGTCCCAAGTTGCGGTGGAGTCTCATGATGGTGCGCTTGACATCTTGAGCTGCCACACCAGGCAATCGGCCAAGTGCTCCATGAGGTGGTCGTCGATGTTCTCCTTCCGGTGCTGCAGCATCATCATCCATGGGCACTGGTTCATCAGTCACAGGGGACATCTCCTCCTCGCCCTGTTCAACCTCGTTCTCCACAGGGAAGTCTTCGTTCTCATCGGCAGGGGCCTCGATCTCATCATTGACATAGGCCTGATGCATGAAGTCGTCCTCCAAGAGGCGGCAGATCGTGTCAAAGATGGCATTGCATAGGCCCTAATGATATGCACCAGAGGCTCGAGCTCGATTGCCAATCTTCGGGCTTGACCCTTCAATTGGAAGATGTTGGTGATCGCCTTGACATGGTCGAGTCATCTCTTGGGCAGCTTGGTATGAAGTCCATCACAGACATGTAGGCTTCTTGATGGGCTGCCAAGCTCCAAAGTTGTCAGGGAGAATGGTGCCAAACTCGCATTGATCAAGGTGGCTGTCATAGCCCTCGAGCTCGATCGACTTCAGGGTTTGCGTCTTCCAGGAGTATGCAAACCGGGGTTGCTCGATGCCAGCATGTCGTCCTTCTCGCTTCTGCTTCATGAATCCCCTGGTACTCATCTTCAAATGGGTCGCCTCCTGGAAGTCCCTCTCTCTCGGCCTCAAGGGCCGCCATTTGTTTAATGGTGTTGAGGTTGAGATTCTGCAATGATGACCACTTCTTGCAAGGTGGTGCGAACCAAACAAAGTCGGGGCACTCACTGTCCATCAATGCAAAGAACTCGCGGCGAGCTNTTGAGATTCTGCAATGATGACCACTTCTTGCAAGGTGGTGCGAACCAAACAAAGTCGGGGCACTCACTGTCCATCAATGCAAAGAACTCGCGGCGAGCTGCCGCTTTCTCGAAGTCCCAGCCATTGGAGATGTCGAACGTCCGAACTTCCCATCCATGGTTGGAGAAGGTCTCGGCCAACAAAGCATCGCCGCTGTAGACCTCCCAGAATGTCCGGCGTCCAGTTGCATACGCATTCATCACCATCTCCAAGGTGCGTCTTCGCTTGTTGCCCCAGGCATTGAAGTGCATGTGCATGGACTTGATCAACTTGTTGGTAATCTCCCGCTTGNTCGCTTGTTGCCCCAGGCATTGAAGTGCATGTGCATGGACTTGATCAACTTGTTGGTAATCTCCCGCTTGATGTCGTTGGGCTCATAGTACTCGGGAACTATGGCATCTTCAGCAGAGAATGCTGAGGTTCCAACATAGTTCAAATGGAACGCTCGCTCTGGTGGAGGTCGATTAGTGGCTTGGAGATACTGCAGCAATGTCACATAGCTGGACGTGTCCTTGGTGTTCTGGAGGTGGCCGAAGGTCTCGTCAGTGACATAGTCAAAGCTTTCCACATTGCCTTCAGGATCATTTGACATTCCATCATCCAATTGCAACAGATACTCATCACGCTCACCAAAAGTTACAGGCTTCCAGGCATTTCCAAGGATTGAGATGGTGTTGGAGGCAAAGTCGGTCTTGACTTGCAGGGCTGAGAGAATCGGCCGGCCGATGAGCAGGGGTGTATTGCCCTCGACGATGAAGCACTCAATGTAGCCATGTTGCCCCTGTACCCAGACTGGGAGCCTCACAGACCAATCAGCTTCACGTCGTGCATCTCCTCCAAACGCAAAGACTTTTTCAGTGGGGTGGAAACGATAGTTGGAGGTCTTCACACCCTTCGCACCCATGTGGTCCAACACAAGCATCAACGTGTTGTGGCCGATCACCATGCTTGATGCCCCACCATCTTGAATCCCAAACCAACCACGTTCACTTAAATGTGGAACTCCATCGTGGGCATGCAATGCCGTGTCGGTCACCTTCATCGCCTCAGCTGTCTTTGCCTTCTTCGAAGGGGATCCTGTAGACGATGTTCCTCTCGAAGCTGATGACCCGTTGGGACATTGCGCAGCCAAATGTCNTCATCGCCTCAGCTGTCTTTGCCTTCTTCGAAGGGGATCCTGTAGACGATGTTCCTCTCGAAGCTGATGACCCGTTGGGACATTGCGCAGCCAAATGTCCAGGCTTGCCACAAATGAAACAATTGGCAGAACTTCCAAAGTATGAAGCCGCTCTGGATGATGGGGTTCCNGCCACAAATGAAACAATTGGCAGAACTTCCAAAGTATGAAGCCGCTCTGGATGATGGGGTTCCCTTCTGTGGTGGATTTGCATTTCTGCCCTTGCCCTTCACTGATCCCTTACGTTTCCCTTTTGCTTTTCCACGGCCTTTGCTGCTGATGCTGGAGGTTGGTGACAAAGGGTACTCAGCTCCAGCGCTACCAGGTGATGCATCAGGGCTGAGTGCCACTACTGGGAAATACCCACGGGCTGCACGAAGATTCGCAAATTGCCGTCGTGCATCAAGGTATGCAGCATAGGCTTCTTCCATAACGCCGTCATACTCATCAGCCTTATTCTGGTAGTAGGTCTCCTCAGTGGCTTCTCCATCAGCTGCGTGGCCATCCCATGAGGGATCGTAGTCCTTCTCCACATTCTCGTAGTAGGCCTCCTCAGAAGCGTCCACATAGTCCTGGGAGTAGTCATCCTCAGGGAAGCCCTCCTCGTCATACTCATAGGCTTCCTCTGCGGTGTAGGCATAGCCGCGTCTCGGCCATCGAAGACCAGCTTCGGCATTTGTTCCACGCCATTGCACATCGTTTCGGCCTCTATAGTCCTGGCCGAACAGGTGGTACATGCTCTCCTCGATCTTGGTTTCCTCAAGCGATGTGCAATGCGTCTGAACCATCTGCCGCTGCTCATGGGTCAGTGATGACCGTCTCAAAAGAAGCCATCCAGAAACTGAGTCAGGCAAAGTGACTCTGTGCTTCTCGAGCTCCCTCCTGGCTTCACGATGGTCTGCACAGTACTGCATCAACGTCTGATCACCTCGTCGAACAGCTCCATAAAAGAATCGCTCCAGGGCCCTCGGCATCTCAACTCGATCATCGTACTTAAAGCACTTGTCCAGCTGGGCAAGGACCTTGTCGAAGCCGTCCTCTTCCTCGGTGACCTTTGCCGACCATGTGCTCCACCTGTCGCCAGGAAACTCCTGTCAACGAGGTCAAAAGATTCAACGTTGCCTCTTTGTTCTTCTTCTGGATCTCCAGCTTCTTCTGGTACAGCTTGATGCGCTTTCGCCATTCCTTGTAGTCCTGGGGTTTGTTGGAAAACAAGGGGATGAAGGTGTCCCTCGTCGTGTCAGCGATCCCAGGCACATTGGTCGAAGCACTCGGCGTTGCCATAGATCTCGTCAGGAGTGATGTCAAAGTTCGCCAAGTAGTCCCCAAAGGCAACGGAGCGTCAGCTCCGCCACCAATGTGAATATGGTAGAAGATCTCCTAGTCCAAATCCCACCGCCCCTCGAAGTGCGGCAAGTCGCTCAGCAGGTCGCAGCCTTTTCCGGGCTGCACAGCGTCGCCATTCGGCTAGTCTCATGAGGTTCCCACCCTTAAGCCGAGGTCACAGCGAAAGGGCGGAATGAATCCATGCATATGCCTTTGTGTGTCACACAATTCACAACAAAGCTTGCACAAAGAAGGCTTCTGTGTAAAAGCGCGGATGGGCGACGAACAGGTATCTGTGGGTGAAAGGTGTGCGCTAGCAACCGAATCCGTGAGAACAGACATCCGGGTTTGACAGCGTGTGCGTGGCTACTCTGCTGTGTGTCGGTCCTGCGAAAGCTTCCGCATGTAAAAGCTTCCGTGGCAAGCGTGATGTTGGAGCCAGTTATCTTTGAGGTTAAAGAAGGGACGTTTGTTGCAACCACACTTTGTCTTCTTTCCCCATGTTTTTTCATCTGTTTGTATCAACCTGTGGTTCTCACCGCTTCTCCCTTGAAATTCATGTCTTCTTTTTTCTTGGCTGAGTTCCCTGCATCGCCTCATCTGTTATGTTATAGATCACATCTTGGCATGTCCGAAACTTTTCATCGGACATCTTTTCATCGCCTGCAAGATCAGCTGCTACATTGATGCTGCCAATTTTTTTCTCAGCGGTCAACCAAGTCTATATTACATTGGCCTGGTACGTATACGCGACCAACTTGCGCACCTTCGCTTGCGGGCCATTTGTCATCTAGTTTTATCCGTTGGCGTCAAGGCGTGGGAGGCGGGTTGATGGCCCAAAAATTCCGAGATCTGATTGGACTGTGGCTGCCTGCTGCAACGTGCGGATGCAAATTGCTTGGTTGATTGCAGGCGCCTGGAGCGGGGAACCTGGTAGCCCCGTGCATCAGAGGGGCTTCAAAGGCTTCGGCTTTTACGACAAGGCTTTGCTGAGAAGATTCATTCCGTCGCGTGCCCTGTGACTGAAGGGCTTCTGCTTTTCAATGGCGTGAAATTTTGCAGGGCTTCACCTTCATCGTGGGTTTCTCGAACTTCAAGCATGGAAAGGCTTCTTTCATTGCAGGGTATCAATTTTTATCGGTTGTAATTTTCAAAGGGCGTCTGTCTTGAAGGGCTTCAATTTTTGACGGGCTCAAATTCATCAAGTGCTGCAATTCCCCCAGCTCTTCAATCATTGGCATGCACACACTTCACACTTCGCAATCCACGTTTCACACTCCACACTTCCCTTTTCATGCCCCACACGCACAATCCAAACTTAAACTTTGAAGGGCTTAAATTCTTGGGGCTTCAAGCTTTTCAAAGGCTTCAATTTTTGAAGGCTTCAATTATCGGAGGGCCTCAGTTTTTGAAGGGCTTCGATTTTTTGAAGGGCTTTGATGTTTGAAGGGCTTCTATTCCTGAAGCGTTTTGATGTGTGAAGGGCTTCAATAATTGCAGGGCTTCAGTGATTGCAGGGCTTCGATAACTGAAGGGCTTCAATTATTGAAAGGCTCCAATACTGAAATTGCGCGAGCAGGATTTTTTCTGATTCTCTTAGCCTAAGGGATTAGTAGAATTCCCGAAAGCTCCTGCCAAGGGTTTTTCCCAAAGAACAACGACCAAATTCATCTACATAACATCTCTTTTTCACATCACCTTCACATACATCTCATACAAAAAATAGACATCATCTACATCATATATGTCTACATCTGCATCACCGAAACCATCTACATCATCTACATCATGTACACATCATCTATATCATCAACATTTGCATCAGGGGTTAATACTCAGGAGTTCTGACTCAGGAGTTAAGACCCGGGAGTTGAAACTCAGAAGTTAAGACTCAGCAGTTCTTACTTAGGAGTTCTTACTCAAGACTTAATACTCAGGAGTTACCACCCCGGAGTAAATACCCAGGAGTAATTACGCAGGAGTTATATACTCAGGAATTACTTACTCAGGAGGGGCATACTCAGGAGTTATTACTCAAGCATCAATATTCAAGAGTAAATACTCAGGAGTTCGTAATCCGGAGTTAAAATTCCTACCAAAAACTCCGACTTCTCAAGTTTTTCTAATTCTCGCTTAGGCGGCAGGGCATTCAAATGCAGGGTTGGGAAACGCAACCTTTTCGCACGAAATGAAGGCCGATGCGCAAAAACTGAAGTGATATTGCGCTTTTGCTCCGCCCCGCGCAACCCTTTCGCACGAAATGAGGGCCGATGTGCAAAAACTGAGGTAAAATCGCGATTTTGCTACGCCCTGCGCAACCCTTTTGCACGAAATGAGCGTCGATGCGCAAAAACTGAAGTAAAAACGTGATTTTGCGACGACTCGCGCAACCGTTTCGCAGGAAATGAGGTTCCCTTTCGCTCGAAATGAGGGCCGATGTGCAAAAACTGAGGTAAAATTGCGATTGTGAGATTTCAGATTTGAGCCTTTTGCCCAAAATGATTTTTTTTTTGCTCGGAATACGCGCACGCTGGCACAAGGCCTGTGTCGCATGTCAAATGAAAGAAACAGAAGGTAAAAGAACCCAAAATGAAACCAA
>BGPT01000457.1:289308-295917 GCA_003297045.1 Symbiodinium sp. clade C Y103 | reverse complement strand
TTAACACTTTTTACTTCCAAATGTGCTTCGCGCCACAGCGCCGTGCACTTTTTCCACATCTCAACTTCCAAAAGTGCTCCGAACCCGACAGTTTTTAACGCTTTTTACTTCCAAATGTGCTTTGCGCCACAACGGCGTGCAATTTTTCATGTCTCATCTGTCAAGATGTCTCCGCACCCGCCGCTTTAGCGAGCCTACTGTTCGACCCTCCGGAGCCACAAAACATTGGAAAAACACAGTGTTTCGCGACTTTCCTACCTNCTCTTCTGACTTTCTCATCTCTGATCTTCTCACTTCTGACTTTTCTCACCTCTGCTTTTCAACTGTCCATATTGTCGGAAGGTTTAGCTTCTAAACTTCTTTCGAATAATGATAATAACAAAAATAATAGTAATAATAATAGTAATAATAATGATAATAGTAATGATAATAATAATAATAACAATAGTAATAATAGACGCAATACTAATAACAACAATAACAGTAATAATAACAATAATAACACTATTTTATTCTCACCAGGTTGCACGAGTCGGCACCTATGGTGGGGGTGCAGTTGCACGGCCACCTTTAGACAACAAAGTCCACCTCAGTCATAGGACACACCCATGATTCAAAGAGGAAGATTCGGAATGGGCTTCGCTAAATCACAGGCCCGCCGATATGGCCTTTGCCCAAACCAAGATCTCAATATTGGAGCGACAACCGCCTCAACGTGATCAGCCCATCCAACATGAATAGACCAATGCTTGACATGGATTCCAACGTCAGGCCTGTGAGTGTTCAGACTCGAAAACTGTACCCCGAGTCGGTTAAACAACGTTTCGACCCCCAAACGTAAAATCGTAAGATTCTTACGTGCTGACGCTATGGTATGGGGCACAAGGCCACCAGCACAAGTGGTATCAGGGTCTAGATACGGCAAAACTCCAGCAGAGGTTTTCGGAAAAGGGATTTGACCTCCGTGAAGACACCAAAAGGCTACCAGCAATTCCAGTTCAGTGACAAAATGGAGCTGTGGGCTTGTAAATCCACAGCACCAAGAAACTGCAAGAGCATCTAAACCGGACATCCCATCCTCAGGTAGCTGAGAAAAAGTTCACCTCCATTCGGAGACCACTGCAGATACAAATAGCTCAATAGGAGACATTCTTCATCATGCTCCAGGTGGGTTGATGGCTCCAAAGTAGCTGCGCAATCTCAAGCAAAAAGGAAAGTTGTTCGCGTACCATTTGACTATTCTCATCCACATACTGACAAAGCTGCTCATAGTTGTGCCGAAAGTCACGAGGACAGAGCGAAAAGGCTCTGGATGCAGCCCGGTCTGCTTTGTCATTTCCAATGACCCACCACTCCTCAATCGCAGTTGGCGCTATAGCAACATCCGCATGGGAGTATACTTTGTGAACATCCCACTGCTGAAGGTCAAGCTGCTGCACAACCTCCAACACGTGGTTCCAAAGTTGCTGATGGCACCCCTGCTTTGGAACTGAGAGGTAATGGCGCAGAGTTACCAGTCCATCGCAATGCCCAGGTCAGCACAGAAAGTGCTGCGCACAATTCAGCTACATCAACAGACTGAACCAATCCCGGCACTAACCCGCAAGCCAGAACAATTTTCAAGTCCATGACGATCGGAGCCCAAGCCACAAGACGCTTCGCTTGCGATCTTGGCTCCAAGCAAGTCCCGTCAGTAAAAACATGGTAAGGTCCTCCTCCATTCGGAAGGAAGTGAAACGACTCAATGGTAGAAGTCATAGTCAACAAATGCTGCCAATGCTGGGCAAGGAAAGGATTCAAAGGCACCATCGCATGGTCCGTGAAAGACCGAGGTTGAGAAGGCCATCGTTGAACCGCAGCAGCATGCTTTGCTCGAATCGCCGCCACCTTGGGGCAAACCAGACAGCGATGTTGAAGATCATCAACACTGCCACAGACCACACATTTCCCTGATTTTTCAGGGTCATACTTAGCATGGATATTGCTGGTACAAAAAGTCCCATCTTGTATGGAAGCAGCAAGTTCAGATCGTGAAACATCATGAAACTTGAAACTTCCAGAACTGATTTCAGTATCAACTGTATCCAAACCAGCATAATCCTTTCGGTGAGCCAGCCTGGTACACATATGCTGTTGCCAGACGGTTCCCACCAAGGGTTTGGAGCTCTTCTACGGACGGCTGGAACCAAGGTGCATCAAACCAGGGGGCAACAAAGTCCATCCCAGCTATTCCAAAGCCGCATGCGCAGCATGTAGGATACCACTACGCGGTGTGTTCTGATCGGCTGTAGCTGTCCAGGCATCTCGCATGAACACATATTGGTGTGACATCTTCCAAAAAGTGTGAAGAACCTGCCAGAGTTGAACAAAGGAAGGGTCAAATCCAAGAGGCTGAGCAAGAGCACAACGAACAACTGGACTGGCACCAGCGCGATCCAACTTGAGCATACATGCAACGAGAGCGAAGAGTATCCAGAGTGGACTCTGAAATCCAGGCAGACTCACAGCTGTGAAAAACTTTTGGCCAAATGGCGGCACGAATGGCCCACCTGCGAAACCAGACATGCGCCGAGGAAAAGCGAAGCAAAGTCCAGCACTGGGCAACACTGGCCACGCGACTCTTCAAAACTGCTTTGGACATGGTGAGTGCATAGTGCATCTGCGCACCCAAGTCCTTGCAGGAGAGTCTGAGAAGATGACCAAAGGCTTTCAGTGCAGCACGTTTGGACCAATTGGACCAAGCATACGATTTACTGGCGCCCAAGTCCAAATCCCAAGATTCCATAAAGGTGTTCAACACCAGGATTCCAGGTTGAAGTTGAGAAGCAAGACCAGAAAGAAGCTGGATGTTGTCAACAAAGCTGAAAGGAATACATGCCGGTGCAACAACCGTGACGTAAGTGTCAAAGACAGCATTGAACGCCAGCATACATAGACAACTAAAGGGATCCCAACATTTCGGAAAATGCGAAAACGTCTCGGAAGTGATTCCAGAGCTGAAGACCAAGCATCAACCGTGGCTCGATTCAAACCAAGGTGCAACAACAGCTGAACAAAGGGTGACGTGGAAGCCGGTTGAAGCATTTGACAAGGTCGGCGCAAAATCCAGAAACACATTGCCCAGTGACATGCGCAGTGTCAAGAACAAGCTGGAGCAATGCCCAAATGTCAGCAGCAGATCGCCCAGGAACATAACCAAAAATGCGCAGAGGCCGAAGCCCAAAGGCGGTAAAGCAGGCTGATCAACACTATAGGTCGGAAATGATTGGGCAAATCAGGATTGTCACACTTGTGGATGGGACAAACAAAACCCGTGACAAGCTGAGTAGGCCAAACCGACCCTTGTTGACGCAACTGTGGAGAAGCAGGGGCCGGACAAGAAGGCAAATAGGCACGCCCAAAAGCAATGACCCGATCCCAATGCGATTCAGCAAGACCAGCATGTCGCTGCCAAATGGGTTGCCAAAGTCCATGTAAAGCCAAATCCAAGTCACCAAAGTCAGTAAGACAGGCGCAAGCTTCAGCAGACATGCCAACAACAATGTCCGGCAAGAGATCACCATCAACCTGAAGAATGCCTTCCCTCTCAGTGCATCGCAGGTCAACAGGTAAGCCATCTAAAGTCCAAGAAAGCCCAGGCAAAGAAGGAGGCAGTGAGTCCAATACAATACAACATCCAGGATGGACAACCGCAACAGTGGCATGGTGGACAGGCTTCAAATGCGTGACCATGGCAGCTTTGGTCTGCCGAAGCTATTTGTAGAGCAGCTTGTTGTGTTGAAAATGCTTCGCCTGCAAAATCTTGGTTCTCTGCCGGAGATGCCATCGCTCAAGAGATCTGTAATTCGCTTCAAAGCCCAGGAAAATGCATTCAGCAACGCCTGCAACAGGGGGCAGTTCCGGAAAGGACAAGGGTGAGCCATGCAATTTGATTTCCGGTTGGCTCCACTAAGTGGCAAAATCTGGTAGAAATCCAGCAGCTCGACATACAGCTTTCCAAGTGGCACGCTGATCAACAACCAAGGCAAGCCAAATTGAACCAGAACGCGCCCGACGGACAAAGGCTTGCAAACGTCGCAACTGCTTAAACCCATTGTTGAACCAACTTACCTAAAAAGGATGGACGTGGTTGGACATCTCCCAGCCGACCAGGGGAAGGATGAGCCTGGGAAGCCGGACGCTAACCACAGAGAGAGAGAGAGAGTCTGACCTCGACCTTTGAAACTGTGGTGCAACCGCGTGTGTGGAGCCAAAGCATTCAGAAGCTCCGTTTCAGCAAGCTGTGACCAGGAACAAAAAGAGGAAGTCAAATTATTGGAAGTCCAAGTGAAAGCTTCCTGAGAGCCAAAAAGAAGTCCCAGGTAGGAGCCGGCGGGCGCCCAAAACGATCCAAACCAAGCTGCTGGCACTCAAGCCAGCCAAGAGCTCTCCAGTGAGCAAATGCCTCCATGTCTGTGACCGCCACATTAAAGTCACCAGCAATGTAGCGTGGGTCAGATTGACCCAAGAACAACTCTTCAGTAAGGGTAGAGAGCAAGTCAGCAGTGAGGGCCCTTGGGATTGCCATGGGTAGGACCTTTAGGTGGAGCATAAACAGCAGCACCAAACACATGATGCACACCAAGCAGAAAGGAGGACAGCGTGACACGGCCAGATTCATATTCAACACCACGCCAGGGCACAGAAAGAGACTGATGCGGACAATCAGAAGACTGACAAACACCAGTCCAAGACCCAGCAGTTCGTGAGCCAACACGAGGTGGAGCAAAGGCACCATGAGACACTTTGAGATTGCGATCCGTGGGCTGGAGAGATCGCACCTCACGAGCAAACTGCGTTTCAGCAACATTCCAAATGCCCGGATCCAGGTCAAAAAAAGACAGGGCTTTATTGGCGATTCCATTAGGATTTGGTGTGCCAAGCATGCAGGAACCATCACCGTAAGGGCCAGGATTGGCCGCCTCCCCAAAATGCACAAAGGGCAAGAAAATCACACCCATGAGCGGAAACCCATGAGCTGCCAGGGTAGTCGCTCTGTGCGCTGCTTTTCGCTTAGTAGTGCCTCGAGAGATGCCATTTGTTGGCCAAGGGCTTCTTTCAAATCTGCCTTCAAATCTGGTGATTCTTTTTTGGAGGTGTAATAAGAATAAAAAGAATAACGTAAATAATAACAACAATAATAATAACAATAACAATAATAATAACAATAATAATAATAACTATGATAATAATAACAATACTTCTGCCTTCAAATTGACAATATTAATAATAACATATAGTAACAATAATAACAATACTAAAAATAGCAGTAACAAAAAATGATCATTATATGTACTCTCATAGAATCCTTGCGAAGTTCCAGATTCTTCGATTTTGCCAGGCCGTCCAAGCCGCAAGAGATCAAGAAGGCAGCAGAAACAGCAGCAAGTTGAACAAGTCCACTGCACAGGAGGACACTGGTGATCGTGGCTGGTGACTGCAGGATCTGAGGAAGTTGCGTATCTCCAGGGCCATCCGAAAGGCCGGGAAAACACGGGAAAACATCATGGTTTACTGCATGTTACCAACGCAGCAATTTGAACAAATCTGATACCATGCATTGATCATGTGATAAATCCATTTCTGATACCAGTAGTACCCGCACGAGGCAAGTGCGAAAAAGGAGCCTATAGAAACTGAATGTTTTGCGTAGACAAGTGCGATGTCATTGACCCAGGCTGAAACAGATGAATGAAAGAACGAATGAATGAACGAAAAAATGAAATGAATGAATGAATGAATGATTGAATGAATGAATAAATGAAATGAATGAATGAATGAATGAATGAATGAAATGAAATGAAATGAAATGAAATGAAATGAAATGAAATGAAATGAAATGAAATGAAATGAAATGAAATGAAAGAATGAATGAATGAATGAATGAATGAATGAATGAATGAATGAATGAATGAATGAATGAAATGAATGAAATGAATGAATGAAATGAATGAATGAATGAAATGAATGAATGAATAAATGAATGAATGAATGAAATGAAATGAAATGAAATGAAAGGAAAGGAAATGAAATGAAATGAAGTGAATGAATGAATGGAAATGAAATGAAATGAAATGAAATGAAATGAAATGAAATGAAATGAAATGAAATGAATGAATGAAATGAATGAATGAATGAATGAATGAATGAATGAATGAATGAATGAATGAATGAAATGAATGAATGAATGAATGAATGAATGAGTGGAATGAGTGGAGTGAATGCAATGAATGAATGAATGAATGAATGAATGAATGAATGAATGAATGAATGAAATGAAATGAAATGAAATGAAATGGAATGAATGAATGAATGAATGAATGAAATGAATGAAATGAATGAATGAATGAATGAATGAATGAATGAATGAATGAATGAATGAATGAATGAATGAATGAAATGAATGAAATGAATGAATGAATGAATGAATGAATGAATGAATGAATGAATGAATGAATGAATGAATGAATGAAATGAATGAAATGAATGAATGAATGAATGAATAAATGAATGAATGAATGAATGAATGAATGAATGAATGAATGAATGAATGATTTGAATGAATGAATG
>BGPT01000457.1:274308-284308 GCA_003297045.1 Symbiodinium sp. clade C Y103 | reverse complement strand
CTACAAAGCTTGCACAAAGTACCTCCCAGTATTACTTTGCACTGCAAGCTTGCAAAAAGTACCTCCCAGTACTCTGTACTACAAAGCTGTCAAAGAAGTACTTCCCACTATTACTCTGTACTACAAAGCTTGCAGAAAGCATTTCCCAGTACTACTTCGTACTATACAGCTTGCACGAAGTACCTGCCAATACTGCTTGGTACTGCTTGTTACTGTAAAGCTTGGGCAAAGTACCTGCCAGTACTACTCTGTAATACAAAGCTTTCAAAATGTACCTCCCAATACTACTTTGTACTACAAAGCTTGCACAAAGCACCTCCTAGTACTACTTAGTACTACAAAGCTTGCAAAAAGAACAGAATGTACACAGACAAGCTTTTACACGCAGAAGCTTTTACACACAGAAGCTTTTACACACAGAAGCTCTTACACAGAGAAGCTTTTACATAGAGGAGCTTTTACAAATTGCAAACTTTTCACACCGCAAACTTGTACACGCAGAAGCTTTTACACAGAGAAACTTTTACACGCAGAAGCTTTTACACACAAAAGCTTTACACAAAGAAGCTTTTACGCAGAGAAACTTTTACACACAGAAGCTTTTACACAGAGAAGCAATGCCCCACAGCAAGCTTTTGAACAGAGACGCTTTTACACACAGAAGCTCTTACACAGAACCGTTTTTACACATGATTGCGCCAGAAACTGCAGCTCCAAACCGAGGATCTCGACGCCGGCGCAAAAAAAAAACGATTTTGAAGACTTTTTCACAACACTTTTCATAGGAAAATCACCAGCGCCAAAATAGAGAGAATCTGTTGACAAGTCACCATCGCAACCTGGGTGCCATTCCAATACGATTTACCACGTCCAGCTGAAAAACACAATAGTATTACGCACGCAGCCGTGGCACCAAGGAACTTTGACGCAGCCACTGCATGGGGTTTGCAGACGCGAATTACAAAACACAATAGAACTACGCACAATGGCGCCAGAAATTGCAAGTCCAAAAATGGATGTCGACGCCGACGCCAAAAATAGCACGATCTTGAAGGCTGTTTAATATGACTTTTAATAGGAAAACCACCAAGGCCAAACCGGAGAAAATCTGCTGACAAGTCACCATCGCAACCTGGGTGCAGTCATTCCAATACGATTCACCATGTCCAGCTCCAAAACACAATAGTATTACGCACGCAGCTGTGGCACCAAGGAACCTTGACGCAGCCATTACAATGCGATTCGCAAAGTACCTCCCAGTTACCAGCCACCCCATCTCGCGCCAGACGTCCCACGCGCCACCCCTTTCTCGCCGCCAGACGTCCCAGATGCCGTAAATTACAGCATTTCGTGGCGTCACTATCATTTCGTCGAAGTAGCTTCAACAACTGCTGCACCAGCATTCCACAGCGATCTGCAACCCTCCCGCACAAAACACAATGGCACAGAGACATCCAACTAACCTCTGACACCTTGAAACCCCACCAACAGTGCGGAACCATGAATGATGTGACGCGATGTTGATGTGATGAGTAATGTCATGATTGAAGTGATGCGATGATTAATCGTAGTGACTGATGTAATGAGTGATGTGATGTGATGTGATGTGATGTGATGTGATGTGATGTGATGTGATGTAATGACTGAGGTAGTCGAATCGTTCGTAACTCGGAAATTTCTTCCTAAACTTCCTTTGACAGTCCGTAATATCTAATCCATCTTCGCTATTCGTCCTTTGCTATCCCTTTTTCGTGCGATGAGTGATGAGTCATGATGAGTCACGTGATCTGGTGACCTGGCAGCCTCACATCTTTCGGGAGAAGCCGGGCTGCAAAGGCCTTGTGCCGGGAACCTCAGCACAGAAGTCTCGAACCTTTGGACATCTTTGGACATCTTTGGACATCTTTGGACATCTTTGGACATCTTTGGACATCTTTGGACATCTTTGGACATCTTTGGACATCTTTGGACATCTACATCATTTGCCAAATTTGAGATGAATTGATGTAATTACTTGATGTATCTTGATGTACTTACAATGTAAGTCATGTGGTGTGGAAAACTTTGAATCCAATGACCATTCAAGGGAAATTCAAAGCTCGATCCAACTCCAGCGCACTTTGTGGCATTTTGTCACATTTTGTCACATTTTGTCACATTTTGTCATTTGGAGCACGCTGCAGTGCTGCTGCCGTTCTGCAGTGCTGCAGGTTGGGGCAAGCTCCCCCGGGGCCACGCGAGACCCTCCCGAGGCGCTGTGGACATGGTTACCTTACGGTGACATTCCGTTGACATTACATTTACGCTCCCTTGGGGCATTGCTGGGGACTTAGGCTGGCCCCGAAGGGGCCAGGCCGCGCTTAGTAACTCTGTGTTATGTCGTGGGTCATTTCTGCTCCAGGGGATGGCGACCGCTGGCTGGACCTGCTGAACAGAGGCTGGCAAGACTGGCGGGAATGGCCAGAAACCCAGGTGACACTCATTCTTAGATGATTCTTGGATGAACAGAAAATGAACAAATTCTGAACCAACATAGTGCGTGAGAACGTGCTCCTGAAATGTCCTGAAATTGTCCTGTCCAGCTCAAATATCTTCAAATTCAGTGTCAAATTGTTTGAAAACCTTTAGCTTTAGAATAGATTGGGGATTGGGACATATGTGGCTTATGTGGTTTATGCGGCTTGCAGGTGTGGCTTGCGCTACTGGAATCTGGAGGGATATGGTAGTTTTGTTTTCGTTCTTCATTGAGTTGTTTTTTTCAGATTAATTTGCCACTTTGGATTTATTTGCCTTGTCGGAACTGTCGGAACTGTTGGATCGGAAGAGTTTCCACATCGAGTCGTTCGGCTCAGTCTGTGGAGCAGCTCTGGGGGCACTTTGACCGTGCGCGCTGTCAGAGATCTGTCAGATCTGTTCAGATTTGTTCAGATCATTTGTTCAGATCGGCTGTGTGTTTCGGACAAAAAACATCGAGGTACGAATTTGCTCTCATGGCACGAAGCCTCAGTGAAATCATTGCAGAGTTGCAGTTGTGGTTGGACCAACGTGGTATGCCCCAACATGACTACTTCATCAAGTCAATTTGAAGGACAGCTTGGGTCAAATACACTTCTCTCATGCAGTGGTTACAAGCTTCAACCGCTAAATATCCCCGACTTCATGTCAATATCCCCCAAATTTCCCAAACAACTGAAAAAACGCGTCAGAAAACGAGGGCAACCTTCAGGCCACTTTCCTTAGCAGAAGTGGCATACTGTTACCTGGTGCAAAATGTCCTGACGATAACATGATCATTTCCTTCACCTTGCCGGTTGGCATCTGCTTGATGCTATGCTGATCGCAAGTCTCTGGCAATGCTTAGGCCGGGAGGGTGGACATGAATGGAAAGGATGCAATGCTACGTGAGAAGATTGAGATTTTTCTCCGATGTTGAAGTGCACAGATCAAGATTGGTGAACCCATGAGTGAACCGAATGATTTCACTTCCTTGCAGATTCATCAGGCACACTAGGCACTCTCGCATCTGCAGCTGTAGCTCCGGATCTGGTACAACTTGTGGGAAGAGAACCTGCGTCCTGAAGCTGCACAAGCTGCACTTTCAAAAACCTCCCTGTGAGATCTTTTGAGTCAAACATGTTCAAACTGTCCGGAAAGATTAGTGGAAAACCAAGGAAAACCAAGGAACACTCCTGGAAAGGTTGCATGTGCTACGCCAAACTATACAACAACCGAAGTGCTGGTCCCCTATGGTTTTCAGTTACTTTCCATTCAGTTTTCATTTGGTCCCCATTTGATCCAAGATGTTTCTGGGCAATGATCTCTCGAGGCAAAAGCTGGAGAGCTATGCTTCTTTGCTCCTGAACTGGAACAAACAAATCAATTTGGTGTCCCGCGAAATCCAAACTGAAGATGACCTCATGGAGAACCACATTATCCCGTGGGGAGCCCAGAGCATAACTTCATGAACACAATTGTAACACCATGAACATGTGATGAACATGTGATGAACATGTGATGAAAATGTGATGCCAGCAGTTTCACGCAGTTTTCATGTCTGAATGATAAATGAATCATGAACATGAAAGATAAATGATAAAGACTTGAGAAAGATGTGTTTTACAGATGTGTTTTACAGATGTATTCCACTGTGAGGTGTTTGAGTATTCCATTGGCTGCAGATTTCCAATCGGGCACCACGGTGTTGGACGTGGGCACCGGTGGTGGCTTACCAGGCCTGGTCTCAGCCATCTGTGCTCCTGAGTCTCGTTTCACCTTGGTGGATACACAGCGGAAGAAGATCATGGCCGTGGCCAAAATGGCCAATTTACTCTCTGTCAAAAATGTCTTGCCCTTCCATCAGCAGGTGGAACAAATCGCTCAACAGTACGACTTCGTAACGGGACGGGCGGTGATACGCTTGCCGACATTTCTTCCGATGGTGACGAAGAACCTGCGGGGAGGCATCGCAAGATCAGGTGAATCAGATGGACTTGATGGATTTGATGGATTTGATGGATCTATGGATGGATCGAGCCGAAGAGTGGGGCCTGGCATTCTCTATTTGAAGGGCGGGGATTTTGACGAAGAAGTGCAGGAGTTAGGCTTCAGTCCCCTTCGTTCCAGGCTGGATCGCTGGATTCCCAACTTTGACGGTACACAGGAGTTGCTGTATTTCCGAGCAAAAAAAGTGCTGCTGAAATTTCACCATTTGGGACACTGGGCCAGGCTTGTGATCCAAATCATGGGACAGCTGGACAGCCGATGTGCCAAGGTATCCAGGCTTGAAAGAGAGGTCCGAGAAGCACGATGTCTCCAAAGGCAGGCAGTGAGACGTTCGCCAAAGGATATCGAAGTCATGCAAAAAAACTATCAGATCTATCAGTACGTATTCTCTGCTCTACGTTCCATCCAATGATATCAGTTTGCTGCGTTGGCTTTCGACATTTTTTGACAGTTTGCTGTTGTTGGCTACTGTTGTCTGTTGCTTCAGCTTGACATCATGGTAACGGGCGTAGCAGCGGTCCAATCACAGGTTACAAGCTGCACACCAGCGATGGAGATGTCTTTCCCATCAAGGAGGCCCGGATGGCGGCGTCCAACCTCAACCTCACTCAGTGCGCTGCCAGTTGCATGAATCGCTTTGTTAGGCTTTCCTTTGGGTATGGTTTCTGCATGTTTCTGCTCCTCTTCATAGCGTCATGGCTTCTATAGCTTTCTAGTGGACGATCTCTCAGAATTGGATGAAGGGAACTCAGGAACTCACTACATTTGATTGATTTTGATTGTGTGATCGTAAAAAAAACACGCTTTTCTGTTCCTTGAAATCCAATGATTCTACAGCATTGTGATGCAGAATTCATGCAGTATCAACCCTGTCAAGTTGAGTGAAACCTTTTCTCCGTGGCATCATTGGTATCCAGGTACCGCAGCGTGTTGCTGCTGGGCAGCTCGGTTGCTCGTGCCTTCGGATTGAAAGGCCAACTCTTTGAGTTCCAGAAACGTGGAACGACACGCTTGTCCGCCTTGCCACGCTTGGACCCACCAGGATCCCACAGGGATGCCACTTGGGTGTTCAATGCTTCATGATTGCATGTCAAATGCATATCAAATGCATATCTTATCAAATGCATATCAAGTGCATCATGATCTTCATAGGCTCACGAGTCTGAACTTACCGTCTCAGCAAAGGTCTAGGGCCTCGCGATGGCTTCTGCTTCAATTCATGGGATTTCAGGGACCCTCATTTTTCATTTTTTTTTCCTGGCACGGCGTAAAGCACAGTGCGACCAAGTTGGAAACTTCAGACATGTCATGACATGTCAGGTTGGCGTTTCCACATCCTTCAGGGGTGAGCCACTACTGGTCCTGGCCTTGGCAGTGGCAGTCATGGGAGAGTCTTGGCAGTCTTGGCAGTCTGGTGAGTTGGTCGCAAGGAACGACAAAGAGAACACCAAGAAAGCTCAGAAGGCCCAGAGAACACCGTGACTTCTGTTTGACTTCTGTCTGAATGGGCCTGGATTAGCCTGGATTCTCTTCCAAGTGACTTCTGCCCCCCAAAGTTTGGGTCGTGCGGAGCTCGAGAAAGGCTGTTGTTCTGCCTTGTTTTGCCAGGCTCTGAAATCAGAAATGAAAGCGATGCGTCGATGAGGGGATGGCAGTGGGGCAACACTGCAGCTTTCGCTCCAAAAAATGCTGAGATCTTCAGCCTCGGAAATAGAAGCTTCTATTGTGGCAATTTTGCACCCGCATGCTCCTGCTTTGTGTATCCGTTCCATGTGCTGTCCGGGATCCTGTCTCAAGCTTTTGCATAAAATGAGATGGCCGTGGACAGTTGCAACATGTGTTCGAGATAGTTCGGAAAAGTAACCCGGGAAAATGCGGAGAACTTTTTGCAAGCTTGATTCACATTTGGCTAAAACAGCTTAGAGCTAAAATTCAACTGTTAAAGGTTCCAGGGACAACATGCCATTAGCATCCAGTAATATCCAAGCACAGCAAATGCAAAAAAAACATGGAACAGAATAAAGAAGCACGACAAAAAGCTAGAAACACAAATCCTTGATCCTTGACAGATTCTTGACAGATTCTTGACACATTTCACACATTTCACACATTTCACACATTTCACACATTTCACACATTTCACACATTTCACACATTTCACACATTTCACACATTGACATTGTTGAAGCTGGATTTGAAGTTGGGTAGATACCGACATCGACCGTATGGAGGTGCGCCGCTCCAGCCGCTTGAGCCGTTCGCGGCACGTTCAGCAAGGTGTCCAGCGGGTGGATGACATCGTGCCGATCCCAGTTCCGAGATCGAGAGCATCCAGGGCATCCAGGGCATCCAGGGCTATGGAGGAGCTGACTGGAGCTGACTGGAGCTGCTGATCACTTCTGCTGTAGTGCATTTTTCGAGTATTAGAATGTATTTTTCTGTATTGCTACGGATGGATGGGATGATTAGAGATGTACTCGTATCAATGTCTGTCCCACCCTGTAGTTGTGAAAAGCCGAAAGTGCGGCACATACTGAATTGTTGCCCATGTCTTGGTTCTGATACAAAATCCAGATGTTTTTGGAGGACACACTGTGCACGTCAACTGCCGGGTTTGATCAAACTTTCACAACGTACATGCTTTATCCTTGCTGAAAGATTGAGTCGTGGCTTTCAGATCGGTCTTTTCAGACAGAGTGTCATGCAACTGCAAGTTGTAGAGACTGGCAACAATCTTGTGAGGCTTGTTTTTTCCAGAAGAAATCCTTGAAATTTTGTTTGAAGTTCAGGAGGAGGACGAGATCGAGGACCTTCCTCGCCCCCGGGCTTCTGCCCTGCGGCATGGTAGGTGCTCTGCCCGAGAGGTCGACACTGAGGAGGTGGGGATTTGGAACTCGGAATCAGATCCTGAAATACGCCACTCTGACGATGCCGACGATGATGCCCCGCTGGTTCCAGCGCGACCACAGCGTATGCCCGCGGCCAGGGCGACCCCTGCCCGAGCTGCCCATGCTGCCCATGCCCGTGCCCGCCCTGCAGCCAGCACTGCCCGCAACAAGCCGGGCAAAGGTACCAGAGCCAAAGCAGCAGCCAAAGCGCCAGTCAAGACAGCTGCCAAAAATAGAAGGGCCTTGACACCAGAACCTGAGAAAGTCGAGAAAATCGAGAAACCAAAAGTTGTGAACGACTGGGGTCCATGGCTCCCTTCCAATCGCAGTGCCTGTTGGAAGGAACTCTCTAAAGCCCTTCTCCCTGGCCGGCCCAAGCGGAAGTTGGAGGTTCCGGTTCCGAAGTCCAAAGCAAAGGAGTCCAAGGATTCCAAAGCCAAGGCGAAGCCGAAGGCAAAGCCAAAGGCCAAGGTGAAGGCGGCCGCAGAGTCCAGGGATTACAATGAGGCAAGGAGTTGTGTTTTGCGCTCCAAGCACAACTCAGCATAACTCAGCATGATTGAGCACTACTGAGTGGATTTTCAAAAAACCGACACTTTTCCAATGAAAAACGAAACTGAAACCAGGTCCAAGATTGTCCCATTTTTTTCTACGCTTTTTCAATGTAAAAAGGATGCCGAGATGGAAGAGCTCTTTGGTGATGCCCTGCCGGACGCCGCGCCTGACGCGCCAGCGCCGCAGGTGTCGCCGTCGGCCAAGTCCCGGGCGAAGGCGCGGAAGGCGCTGCGCGACGCCGAGGCAGTCGAGGCTGTCGAGGCTGTCGAGGCTGTCGATGACCCCGGTGACCACAGTGACCAACCCGAAGGCCTGTCGATCCTGGGGCTTGGTAGATGGGTTAGGAGATCAAAAAGAATTGAGAAGTGAATGGTTTTTGAAGTTCACCATGCCATGAGATTCTCAGAGAGTTCTGGTCATTTCCTTCGGCTCGGCCACATTGTTCAAATCACTTTACTTGGCACTTGTTTTGCGCCTCTGCCATCTTTTTGTAGGTGAAGAACAGTCCAAAGATGCTCCACAGGCGGATCGGCGCAATGTTTGCAGTTCCAATGACTGGAACTACTTTGGTTCACCATTGGTGCCGACTTGTTCAATTAGCACTTTGGTTCGACATGCATTTTTGACCTCCTTCCAACCGCATCTCAACTGCCAGGTCGAAATATCCGAGGGTGTATCACCACAGGCTGGAGCAACTCCAGCAGTCATTCAGGCCTGGAGACATTGCAGATTTCTGAAAAAGCGAGATGTCTGAGATAGCTGAGATATCTGAGATGTTGATGTTGGAAAATGTTGGAGATCTCCAATTTTTTTGTCTCCAACTTGGAACCAGGAAGAGCTTCCGTCCCGGGCTTAGTTTCGTGGAGCTGATTGGCGAAGTTACGAAACACACAGGAATGAATTGACGCCTGGTTGTTTAAGAGCAATTGTGCAGCACGACAAGGTCCAAGAACGTATGGCTCTCAGGATTTGCAGAGAACTGCAGCTGTAGCAGCTGTAGCAGCCGCGTCAGGTCTTGGTTTGTGGCGACCTCAACGGTGAGATCAAGCTGCTCCAAAAAGCGCTACAAGACCTCAAGGACATCCGACACATCTGAAACTGACCTTCAGAGACAGATTTTTTTGGGCCACAGAACGGGATTGTCAGCTGATTTCTTCGAGAAGTGAAGATGTGCCAAGTTCTGTGCCAAGTTCTGAGCCAAGTTCGCCAAGTGATGCGGCACATGCTATGTCCAAAACATGTCGCAGCCTGGGTTTATCAAGCCATGGGCCAAATCTTGGCTCACCATGGGCCGCCAATGGCCACGCCTGTATCGTGTGGCTGTCTCCTGTGTTGCTTGGATGCAGACCCTCTGCAAGAAGCACAAATACAAACATTACTCATCAATACCGTCAATACTCATCATACGTCACAGCCACAGATGTTGCAAATCTATGTAATTCTGTATCAGCTGGAACTTGTCAACTAGTTGACTACACTTATGAAGCTTTTGTTCAAATGAAAAACTGGTAACCTTGATCTTAAATTGATGCCTTACCCTGATCCCTTACCCGTCCTTACCTATCTTACCTTGATCCAGAGTAGGTTTGCGCGGCACCGCTGTGGCACAGCCGGGAAGGCTTCGTGGTGCCGTTCTCCCGGCGGCAGCTTGGTAGCCTTGGCATTGCCGTCCCGGCTGCCCTAGTTGCTGGGCTGAGCGATGTCAGTGTCCGTGCCGACACCTGCGAAGCCTGCTGTTTGGAGGAAACGAAACAGACACACATGTTTGAAAGACACATTTTACAACACAAAGAATAGTATCTGATAGAATCTGATGGCTTATTTAAGGGCTGCCGCCCCTGCCGCCGACCCCGGAAATCCCAAAGCAATGTCGAGGCCCAAACAGTTCGGTCCTGCGCCTTATCGCACTCTCTAACGNGATGCACTCATTTTTGCTGCCGCGGCTGCTTACCTGCTGCTGCTGCTGCTGCCTGCTCGCTCCCGGACGGGGAAACGCAGTGGCACTGAAGGACGGAACGGCGACAAAATGCAGTCAAACATGGCCTTCCTGCTGC
>BGPT01000457.1:221535-273308 GCA_003297045.1 Symbiodinium sp. clade C Y103 | reverse complement strand
TGCTGCTGCTGCCTGCTGCTGCTGCCTGCTAGCTTTGGCTGTGCAACCTCTCTTCCCTAACGCGCTCCCCCTTGCTGTCGGCCGGGGTCGGCGGATATACATGCATACATATAATTTGATAGTAATACAACATACAAACACATACATACATATATATATATATATATACATATTTGTATCTGTGTTAGTGTGTATATAATTTGCCAACATACATATCCACGCACATGTTGCAGTAAATATCATATGGCAGCAGCAATCTTGCCATGGATCATTTGTCAGAAACATTGCAAGCAGTCAGCCCTCCAATGTTGTTTTTTTGCTGGATGATTCGGCCCAAGGTGATGATAGTACTGATGCTGAGTCTTCAGAACGGGTTTGAGATGGTTTGGCCGTGGCGGAGTGACTCTCCAGGTTTGTTTCTGTTTAGTCAATGCTGCAAATGGACTCTGCCAGATACAAAAAGTGATGCGGAAACGCCCGTCATCAGTGTGGAGGATGTAGAGGTGATTGGAGAAATCTCTTGAGTTTTGTTTTGTGATGATGGAAAATCCTTGATCAATGGAGGTTTATAGCTGGGAAAATCATCTATATGAGTAGAGGATTTTCCAGCCATAGTTCTGGGGACCTCACCATCCATGCTGCTGGATCTTGGGGGAACCATCGCTTCGTCAAACAACTTGAGGTTTGGGGTCCATTGGTACGTGAAGATATATGGTGTCAGTTGTTTCAGAAGCTATGAGCTATATATATATATAGCTTTTCTATATTTTTCTATAGTTACATGGATGCAACAGTTAAGCCTTTCTATGAGTTAATCCACTGGGTATTTCAGAAGCTGTAACTATAGTTCATGGATGTTTCGTACAGCTGAGTTTCTTTGCGCCTGATGCATGCCCATTTGGATTTGATCCGGATCCGACGGGGCTTCAGCAGCGCTGCCAAGGTCGCCAATTTCAATGATGGTGGCTAGATCGCGGTATGTCCATGCTGAATCCTTTGATAGGTATATATATATATATAATACATGCATAGACATAGTGGGAATATCTAATGAGGAAACAGCGGGATATTGCCGGCAAAAAAAAACTTTGGAGCTATGCATGGGCTCAAGAGCATTCTTTGTCACTTTGACTCATGCAAAACACTGCAAATTGTTGGGGTAAATCCCTGCTGAATGGGCCTCAAAGGGATCAGCATGTCGTGTCGGCCAAAACGGGGCTACGAGCTGTGGAGGGTTATGGGGAAAAGTTTAAATCCACGCTGGTGGCTAGAAGTCGTTTGGCTTCATGGCAAGTATGTTGCTAACACATGGCAAATTCTTGATTTGTAAATGCTTTACATCCAACAGTTTTGAACCTGAGTGGGTATAGTTTCCCTTCATGGATACCTGTCAGCCAGCTCTTGTGATCTGTAGAATGTACTTTGTAGCCAAGTTCGGTCCACTGGGTTGAATGACATTGAAATAACCTGCTTATAATTTCCATCACTCGTTCACCCACCACAATTAAGGGGCTCTCTTCAAAAAAAGTGGGTAACATCGGTGTATCCCAAGGCGAAACCGTTGGCTTCCCCGTGAATCGACCAATAGCTTGGACGAAAACTGGGGGTCCCCCCGCGCAGGAACCTGCTGTTAGAAATCTATGGAAAATACCGAGCCAACCACGAGGTGAAGTCGAAAGAGGCTCCAGCTGCTTCACTTTGGTTGGGACTGGTTGGGAATGGGTTTGATAGGGGGTGAGGCTATATCTGGCACGAAACCATAGAAGCATGTGAATTCAAGCAACAACAATGGTGATTTAGTGGTACACATATGTATATATAGTGATATATGATTGGTGACATATGTATATATATATATATATGTGTATGTAGTGATATATTCAGTAACGCCAGTGTAAAACCAACCATCATCATGGGAATTATGCACTATGTTATATATATATATATTATTTAATGGTATGTAATGGAACACAATATGTGTATATATATATACACAAGCAGAGACCAGCAAGATCATCTGGCTTTGTCCAAAAGTGGGATCTATCACCAAGAAACGGCAGTGTTAAGTGACAAATGAAGTTGTTGGTCAGGATTTTTTTGTGCCCTTTTGTCAGACAAAACTCATGGTTCATTCATTCTCACGTTTGGTGGATCTACTGTATTGATCTGTATTGAGCTTTCTGAAGTGAGTAGCGACATGTTTCGTTGCCAGTAGCCGTACAACTGGTAGATGTCCAGGTCTTGCTGGATCCAATTGTCTCTCATCTTTCATAACATCAACATCTCCAGTTTGATTGGCTAGTTTGTGTATAAACCCCTACAAGTGGACTCGAAGTTTGCCTTGTCGTGTAGCTAATATCCCTGCATTGGTTGCTCGAACTATGTTACTATTCTTATGTCTGTTTTTTAAATTCAAAGTCCATTCTGTTTTGTTGGTTAATCTCCCTTCAATTCTCCCCGCATTTGCCTGCTGATTGTTGCTGAACTGCTGGGTGGCTGCAGGAATGTTCAGTACAAAACGGATCAAAACGGGATTATGATCCTGGAGTAACTGGTACTCTTTTGAACTCATTTGTGGTTTCCAGCAAAATATCTGAACATGTTTTCCCATCCATCCACACAACATGAAGCACCACCGCAGCCGCCGCCACCACCACCACCAGCATCATCATCATCATCATCATCATCATCATCGTCATCATCATCATCATCAGACTCAGTGGTTTCTACATGTTGTTTCAACCAAATTCAGCTCATGTCGTCATGTCGCAGGTTGAGAACCTGGCTCAAGTACTCCAGCCCTTCTCGGAGCATTTGACGGTAAGGGGCACCCGTGCTGGAGGACGTTGGCTCAAGATCCACCATTTGGCCAAAATCTGTGGGTTTTGAGGAGGTTGAACTTCGGGTTGAATACGGACACTTTGACATCGTACATCTTATAGGTATATATATATATATACAATACATATATCTATAAAATACACTACACATATATATATATATATAATACATATATATATATATATATATACATATATATATATATATAATATATATATAGAATATATGGCACAAGCACAAGTCTTGGGTATCCCAATAGCTCCAAAGTGGATGCTACAAAGGTTTCCCAGCCCACGAACTGTCAGACGGGAACAGAATTTGACATGGCAATTTCTCAAGACCTGGAAGTGAGACCCAATTTCTCCTCAGATGTGAGGTGGCCGGCTATGACACCGCCGAAAACTACCTCCCTCCAGAGGAGTTTCCACGTGATAAGCAGCCAGCTTGGTGCATTCGACCATGATAACTAGGTCAGTTGGATTCATGTCAGCTGCAACTATGGCATGTTAGATTCAGTTGATTCAATTCCAATGTGGGCGATAGGGAGAGTTCAGTATGTTGGGTCAATTAAGATCAGCAGAAAGCGAGACGCATCACGCAGGGTGATCTCGGACTGGCTGAGATCAATTGGATCTGGAATCGGTTGATGTTTCAAGCGGTATCTCTTCAAGGTATCAAGGGATTGAGGTTTGCGTTCAAACAGCTGTGATCGATTCAAGGTATGCCTCATACTCAGAGTGGTATTGGATACCCGCAGCTTGTCTGCACTGGCGACCAGGGACCCGTCCCAGTGGCACCGGTACAAACATGTTCCCCCTGTGGGCCCTGATGGTACGAGGAGAATTCTTCCAGCTAGGTAGAAATCCATTGGCCTGCCACCAGCTGATAGTGGATTTAGGAAGGATTGTGACTGCTGTAATTAATGACAAGCCACTCTGAAAAGAAAGATGAACCAACCAGTAGAACCAGTCCACTTTGATCATCTCCTAAAATCACAACGAGGTCGGTGGAGCAGCCATCAAGCTTGGCAAGCCAAAGAAGGTGCATCCGGGGTCAGCCATGATGATCTGTTGGTTGAGAATCTTGTCATCAACTATGATATCTTGGAAACTTCAGAGGAATTCAGGGGTGATTCTGAAGATGAATGACTTGAGTCTAACATTGCAGGGCAATGCAGTGAGACTTGTTGAGCTCCAAGAGACGTTTATCAACTCTGCGCAACCTGAAACCAAAGCAAGGCTGACTGACATTAACACATGATGACACATGTCTCTGCTTGTTGATCATTCTAGGCATGGCTAAGTACCTTAAGTACTTTAAACCATATTTATTACTACGTACTATACTGGCCGGCGTTTAGGGTTTCCACCTTTGTCCCTTTTTCAGTTTCCAGTCCAAAGGCATGGAAAGTCTGCAGCCCATTATGTCATAGTAGTACGGTGGTAGTAATAGTAGTAGTAGTAAGTAGTAGTAGTAGTAAGTGATAGTAGTAAGTAGTATAAGTAGTAGTAGTAGTAGTAGTAGTAGTAGTAGTAGTAGTAGTAGTAGTAGTACTAGTAGTAGTACTAGTAGTAGTACTAGTAGTAGTACTAGTAGTAGTACTAGTAGTAGTACTAGTAGTAGTAGTAGTAGTAGTAGTAGTAGTAGTAGTAGTAGTAGTACTAGTAGTAGTACTAGTAGTACTAGTAGTAGTACTAGTAGTAGTAGTAGTAGTAGCAGTAGCAGTAGCAGTAGCAGTAGCAGTAGCAGTAGGAGTAGTACTAGTAGTAGTAGTAGTAGTAGTAGTAGTAGAAGTAGCAGTAGTAGTAGTNCAGTAGCAGTAGCAGTAGCAGTAGGAGTAGTACTAGTAGTAGTAGTAGTAGTAGTAGTAGTAGAAGTAGCAGTAGTAGTAGTAGTAGTAGTAGTAGTAGTACCAAGGTCCAAAAAAGTAGACCGCCAAGGTTGAAAAAAACTATGCCAAGGTTGAAAAAAAGTAGGCCANAAAAAAGTAGGCCAAGGTTGAAAAAGAGTAATCCAAGGTTGAAAAAAAGGGGCAAGGTTGAAAAAAATTAAAACAAGGTTGAAAAAAAGAGTTGCCCAATTCCAACGCTTTCGACCCCCTGCCTGAGACAAACACCTACAGAGGGATCACACATTGCAGGTTCATGGACCACACATGAACAAGATGCTCACACACACACACACATGCACAGGCACTCTTGACTCCAGTGATCAAAAGATGGTGCAAGTTGGTAGTGCTCGACAAGGAGCGATTCTTCTAAATCAGAAAACAGATGAAAACAGCTATTTCAGATTCGTGCCTGTCATATCGGGTTGCATGGGTGTGGTTGCCTTAGTAGCAAGTCGCTTGGCCAGCTGAGGTACAGTTCAAAACTTCAGTGCTATTGCTTTGAGAGGACACATGTCTGGAACCTCAATCTCGTGACTGCGGGGTGGTCCTTTCCGCGAAGGACATAATTGGAACTTTGGAACTATCAAGTATCGCTAAGGTTGACTAGCTTCAAGACTCTAGGCAGATAAGGACAGCAATCAATATATTCATTCTGTACACTGTCACTCACTATAATTGTTGAATCTGAATCTCTGACAATCTGCATGTATGCAACTATGTGTATTATACAAGTCCTTTGTGCAGTTACAGACATTGAAAGTAGACGAGACGCACACACACACACACACCAGTTGAAGCTGCTGAGATTTACCAGGTGCTTGACGATGCAGAAGAAATCCCGACGCTGCCGCAGCGGCAACTTGCTTACACTCAAGCGCCTGGGGTCGGGTGAAGAAAGATACTACATCTCCCTTGCTTCTAAAGCAGGGGCTCCTAGTGGGTCCTTGCAATGAACCCATTGTACAAAACCATACATGACAGTACTGGTTATTTCCCCGTGTTTGTGGAAGCAAATTGATTTCTCAAACAGCAATCTGCTGCGCAGTTGACGTTATTTCCCACACGCCACACGGATCATCCAAGCTGTTAATTTAAGATAACGGGTGTCTTTTTGCAAGCGACATCAAAGCTTGACATCAAAGCATGAAATCATGCAGCAAGATGCAGCAAGGATCTACATCAAAGGACCCAACAGTGTGGTGAAGATGTTGGAGTTGGCGCTCAACAAGCAGACGCCCGGCCCGGTTACGGACATGAATTCATGACCATCTTTCTCTGCTGCTGAATCATTTTCCAAAGTGTTTCCAAAACAGTCAGAGTATCATAGAGTGTGATGAGGGTGTTGTGATGAGAGTGTTCATGTTTGTTTTTCCCTTCAAGAAGACCTGGCACGAACTGCTTATGTTGTAGCTTCATGGACGCTCAGAGAAACGTGTTATGTTAGTGATAGGTTGTTATGTGAGTTTATATGTGCAACAAAAAGTGAACAGTTCTGAAAAGGTGAGCAGTTTTGAGTGTCCAGGATTTGACGCAGGCTTCTGCTGGTTTGCGGCCTTGGCCACGCCAAGCCATGCTACTGAGGACAGGAAAACGAAGCTCCAAGCGTGGCAGGGAGCCAGGACTCCAATCCCACGATCGTTCTGGCAACAGTGGCTATGGTATTGCCTTGGAGACCCGGGGAACAGCACAAGAGCGACCCAAACAGGTGCGCATGGTGCATTGTTATGCGACATTTGGCTTGATTGTGTTTTCCTTACGGCTACCTGAGCCAGGTGTGCACATTATGACCCTCAAGACTACCCCTAGAGTGTTACAAGTTTGCAAACCCCTACAGCCCCGACGTAAGACACACTACCCTAGAAGCAAGCCAAATAATCAGGTTAAACGGTCAGGGTTGTATTGATCAAGGTAGTATTCAATGGTTTGCGGCTTACTGGCTTTACGGCTCTACGATGCTTTACGTGCTTCTCAAACTTCCCAAAGCCCAAATTTGCCGCTGCGCAGTTGCCTGAGATGCCAGTGGCCACGGTGGCTCCTACCCCTGCAGCACCAGCTACAACAGTGCGAGTGGCCTCTTCAACGGCGATGTGGCCCAAGGCGTCTTTGGCCATGACAGCTGCATTGTGTGCTTCATCCTGCTCAATGAACATCAATGGCAATCAATGGTTTGGTTTTAGTTGATGATTGGGAGCTTTCCTCTGTCAGCCTTCCTTGGAACAGAGAGAACACACATGGGGACACCCTCAGAGTGACAGGAGCCACCTGATACTTTATTCTCTTGTCAACCTATACATCAGGAATGTGAGACGACTTGCGGAAGTATTCGGGGAGTTTTCATATGGCTGAACTTGCCCATGCAGAGACGGCACAAACTGTGCAGCTCACAGGACTCCAACTCAAGCCTGTTAGGATCTCAGCAAGGGCAACGCTTGACACATTGTGTGGAACCAGTTGCAAGGCTGGATCACGGACAATTGACTAGGCTTTGTTTGGATCCCTGTGAGATGGTTTTTCATAGTGTTGTTTCATGTTGTTTCTTTCCGCTTTCTGTTTGGATCTCTCTTTGTATATTTCTTGAGGTCTGTCTACAGCGCTGGCTTCCAAGGCATGAGGCCCTACATGGAGGCGCCGTGGCAGATGGCCGCAAGGGCATAAGCACCCAACGGATCCAAAACTCGCGTGTAGGGGAAACCCTTCCCAGGAAAGTCGCCCAACCTGCATTCAGGTAGAGGGAAACGGTCTTATGAGATAGAAAAGAGTGTTTCAGAAACAATTGTTGCTTCATTAGAAAATCTTGCTTTGAACATTGGGTTGAGATGCGCTTTAGAACACCGGAGATGATTTCCAATAATGCTCAGGAATCTTGCATGTCAATGTGGGCGGTTTGATTTCATATTGTAACGTTTTGTTAGCCATTTTTGTGAGTTCAAAACCATTGCGGTGACTGCGTTCTCATGATGTTCTGGAAGCTTTAGCTTAGAGTTGTTTTGGGCACCTTTTCATTTTCGTGTTGTCTTTACAGTTGGCGGAAGAAGTTGGGATGACTTTCTCTGCCAGTTCGGGGACGTAGTTCCATCCGGGAATCAGAGTTGACTGCAATGTTGGGGTAACTTCGCCGAGTGAGTTGGCATGAGATATAATTCAAGATATTCGTGGATATTCCTCGATACAAGCACATTATTGCAGACATTAAAATCTCATTTTTGAACGTGATTGAGACATGGCCCCTGCACCACCTTGTTGAAGCCCTGATGATACTCGAACGCGACCGCAGATTACAGTTTGAACAATTTGAACTTACAACGTTTAGAAGATTTAAGCGATGTAGTCAAACAGTGCAGGGAGGGAGCTGGACGAGGCCTGAAACTAGACCACGTTAGACCTTTGTTTTGTTACCCACGATTCGATGTATTACAGCATCATACCGAATCATACCGCTTCTTTGGTGCTTTCTGCGTGCTTTCAAGACAGGATCGTGCTTGCGGCTACTTGGAGTTGCCTGGTTTCCGCACTGCTAGCTTCTTTGGTGTCTTTGACGGGCATGGTGGCTATCAGGCGCCGGTGGATTCGATGCTAGAAGCATCTAAAGGGGATGTTCAGACACTGATGTGGGCAGCAGTCCAACTTCAATAATAACTCCTTGCCAGTCTTTGTAGCATTGTAGTCTGACCTTCTGCAAGACTCCTTGCGTCCCCACAACTTTGCACTCAAACCTCAACGTAAATCTAAATCCATCAAGACCTATCACACACTTACGAACACATGTGTACAATATACATTATATCATTTCAATGCATACATTCTTAATACTATGAATTTTATTTTTGTTCTTCTTCTTATCAATTATTCTGAGTACCAGTAGTACCGTACAAGGCGGTGGCGGAAGTTTCAAAGATAGGACACCTATAGGAGAGGTTGGTTGCTGTGAATGATGGATGGCAGAGCGAACCCACTGATGGACCGACAAGTGGTTGGAGGCAGCGCGTTGTAGTTGCAATGTAGTGTAGTTTTAGTTGTGGTTGTAGTTGTAAATATAGATGTAGTTGTGGTTGCAGTTGCAATTGTAGTTGTGATGTAGTTGTCGAAGGATGCTGAGAAGTCAAACTTCCGACAATATGGACAGATGGAAAAGCCAAGATGGAAAGAGCCATAGAAGTGAGAAGCTCAGACAGGGAGAAAGTCGGAAGAGAGAAGATCAAAGAGGAGAAGGCCAGAAGAGAGAAGATGCAGGTGCGCGAAAAGGTATAGGAAAGTCGCGAAACACTGTGTTTTTACAATGTTTTGTGGCTCCGGAGGGTCGAAAAGTAGGCTCGCTAAAGCGGCGGGTGCGGAGCCATCTTGGGAGATGAGAGATCAACAACTGCACGCAGTTGTGGCGCCGAGCACATTTTGAAGTAAACAAGATGCAGCCCACAAACCCGAATGCAGTCACGTTAAACACTTGTGCAGGACAAAGTATTGCCACAGTCTTGTGCATTCGTCCCTTGTGTCCCTACCATCGTAGACTGTAGAGTGTGGATTGGGGGGTTGTGAAGCGTGAAGTGTGGAGAGTGGAAGCTGAATTGTAAAGTGTGGGGTGCAGGGTGTGAAGTGTAAACTGCGGAGGGTGAAGAGTAAAGTGAAAAGAGTGGAGAGTGGAGAGCGGACACTGAAGCGTAAAGTGTAGAGTGTGGAGTGTGGAGTGTGGAGTGTAAAGCATGGAGTGTGGAGTGTGGAGTGAAAAGGAGTGAAAAGTGTAGAGTGCCAAGTGTAGAAAGTAAAGCGTGGAGGGTGGAGTGTAGAGTGCGTAGAGTGGAGAGTGGAGAGTGGAGAGAGGAGTGTGGGGTGTGGAGTGCGGAATGTAAAGTGTGGTGTGGAGTGTAAAGTGTGGCATGGAAAGTGTGGAGTGTGGAGTGTAGAGTGTGGAGTGTGGAGCGTAAGGTGTAGAGTAGAGTGTGAAGTTTGGAGTGTAAAGTGTGGAGTTTGGAGGGTGGAGTGTAGAGTGTGACTTGTGGAGTGTGGAGTGTAGAGTGTGGAGTGTGGAGTGTGAAGTGTGGAGTGTGAAGTGTGGAGCGTGGAGTGTAGAGTGTGGAGTCTGGAGTACAGAGTGTGGAGTGTGGAGTGTAAAGTGCAGAGTGTGGTGGAATGGACTGCAAAGTGTGGAGTGTAAAGCGTGGAAAGTGTGGAATGTGTGGAAGGTGTGGAACAGGGAGTGGAGAGGGCCAAGGCTACGCTTGTCCGTTGCAACTGCGCCAAATACTGCGCGGGGCCACGCAAAATCACATGCCACACGCGATGGATCTTTGCACCAAATGCTGCGCCTGCCACGCAAAATGAAAGTGTCAGAATGTTCCGCGCCTGCCACGCGATTTGCACGTTGTCACCACTCGACGCACCCTGACACTGCGATTCGTAAAAGTACGCAACGCGACACGTCTAAAGTATTGCGCCTGCCAGGAAGAATGAAAATGGACAACTCCAAAGACTCCAAAGTGTTGCGCTTGCCACGAAAAATGCACCTCAACTTTCGAAAGCGACGCAAAAGTATTGCGCCTGCCACACAAAGCGATTGTCAACACTTTTTCCAGACACGTGAGAATCGCACGAAGTGCCACACCTGCCACACGAAACGACGTTAAAACTCTTTGGAAACTTCCAAAAATGAAAGGTTTCGAAGCTTTCCCTATTGGCACGGCGACGCTACAAGAAAAGCAGAGAATCGAGACAAGGCATGCTGGAAGCTCAAAACGAACGTTTCGTACGAGGCCCGCCAATTTTCATCACATCTTTCATGTTCGAATGTCACGAAGCGCCACGCCACCTCTTTTGAAAGCTTCAAAACGAGCATTTCGTGCGAGGCTTCCGTCGATTTTCATCACATCTCAGAAAAGGCCATGCATGCCACACGATTTGCGCGTTTTCACTTCTGGACGCAGCCCTGACAATGCGATTCGCGCAGAACACGCGACACGTCTAGACTGCTGCACCTGCCGCAAAAAAGCATCATGGAGGTCTCCAAAGTGTTGCGCCTGCCACGAAAAATGAAATTCAACTTTTGAAAACGATGCCAAAGTATTGCGCCTGCCACACAAAACGATTTTCGACACGTCATGCAACATGTTGGAATGTCACGAAGTCTCACGCCTGCCAGAAACGAAGTTTCGACACGTCTGTTTACTCCAAAAATGACCGCCTTTGCAGCTTCCCCTATAGGCACGGCCACACTTGCGAATGGCTGAGGACGGTTGGCAAACGCACCCTCAACCCCCAAGCCCCCAGAGTGAAACGGGAACCTTTGCTACGCATTCGGGAAAAGTGTCAAAAATTGACGGAAATGTTCCGACATGGAGCAAATCTGCGAGACTTCTTCCATTTTCCAAGTTGACAACTTCAAAAACGAAGCACTTCTGCGAGACTTCCATCAAAAATGACAAGTTGAGGGCTGAGCTGACAGCCTCGTACCAATGCCTTTTGCGATTTTTTCATGCCATGTCTCTAAAGTATTGCGCCTGCCACGAAAAAGTGACATAGGAAGTGCTGCACCTGTCACGCAAGATCATCTTAGCAAACCTGAAGATCTGATGCTTCAAAATGCAACCCCTTTCAGGAGATCAGCGCTGTGACCTCTGAACGCATCTGATCAATTGCAGATCCTCTACAAATGTCCCACGCCTGCCATCATTTTTGAAAATGCCACAAAACCCACACGTTTAGCTCACTTTTGACAAGGTGCAGAATCCCTTGCGCCTGCCACACAAAACGACGTCCGGACGTCCAAAAGCGTTCCGAGACCCTCAGTTTTTAACACTTTTGACTTCCAAATGTGCTTCGCGCCACAACTGCGTGCACTTTTTCGGCATCTCAACTTCCAAAAGTGCTCCGAACATGTGGTGTTTTTAACATTTTGACTTCCAAATGTCGCTTTTTCGACATCTCAATTTCCAAAAGTGGTCCGGACCTGAGGCGTTTTTGGCATTTTGACTTCAAAATGTGCTTGGCGCCACAACGGCGTGCACTTTTTGAACATCTCAACTTCCAAGAGTGCTTCGAACATGGTGTGCTTTGACACTTTTTGCTGCAAAACGCGCTTCTCGCCACAGCGGCATGCACTTTTTCAACCTCTCAAATGGCACAGGCGGCTCGGATGTGCGGTGTTTTGTTCCAAATGCGCTTCGCGCCACAACGCCGTGTTTTTCCGCATCTCAATTTCCAAAAGTGGCCCGAACATGAGGTGTTTTGCACCCTTTGACTTCCAAACCTGCTTCGCGCCGCAGCAGCGTGCAATTTTTGATCTCTCATCTCCCCAGATGGCTCCGCACCTGTCGCTTTAGCAAGCCTACTTTTCGACCTTCCGGAGCCACAAAACATTGCAAAACACAGTGTTTCGCGACTTTCCTACCTTTTCGCGCGCCTGCATCTTCTCTCTTCTGACCTTTTGCCTCTTTGATCTTCTCTTTTCTGACTTTCTCCCTGTCTGAGCTTCTCTCTTCTCTGGCTCTTCCCATCTTGGCTTTTCCATCTGTCCATGTTGATTGTCGGAAATTTGACTTCAAAATACCTCCCCCCTTCAAGAACTGCCAGGTGGCTCAACTAGTGGCAGAGAAGATTCCAAGGTGCAGTGCCGCGGCTGGGGACGTGATGACTGGGGGTTTGAAGAAAGATGGCTGACGAGCATTGCTAAGTTTCTTTTAGGATTCCTCTCCCACTTCTCTAGAATTTGTTTCATGGTCAAACTTAGAGCTGTTTGGCCACATGCAAGAGATACGGAATGATGCACATGGTTTTGTTTTGCCCTCGAGTCTCGCAAGTTTACCTCAGTGTTGGACGCTCAACCTGCATTCGTGCGGAAAGGGTTCTTCTGGCACAAGTTGAGCACAAAAAATCGCAGTGTTATTGCTGCGAGGATCTTGGCAGAAAAACTCAAAGAAGGCTGCGACGCGGCGGAAGCTCTCAAGGATCCGGACCTGTGGAAAGTCTTTTGCAGGGGCTGGTGGTCCATCTTTCTTTGTCCAGGAATGCATGATTGGCAATGATTGTATGAAGATGCAGTGCAGGTTGATCGTGGGTTTGAGAGGTCCAAAACAATTCAGGGGTACTGCAGATTGCTTCCCTGCAAGTCCTCAGGAGTCCTTTCATTCAATGGATTCAGAACTCATGGGCTGCGGCACTTTCCACCGCATGGGCAGCACCGCTGTGTGCGCGCTGCACCCTGGCTGGTGATACCATATTTGGTGACATTTGGTGACATTTGGTGCTAGTGTAGATGGGCTGCAAGTATGCATTCGACTAACAAGCACAGCACAGCGCAGCACTTGGCTACAGCTGAGGCTCCTGCGAGAGGGCGAGAAGCTCCGCTTGCTTTGCGCCAATTGTGGCGATTCCCGCGCAGTGCTGTGCCGAAACCGTGCAGCATTACCGTTGTCGAAGGAGCCGTTATTGCCCATCGAGCTGTATTTTGGGTTGACACATGGAAAAGGAAGGCTTGTTGTCCATTGGATTTGCACCATACCATACTGTGCCATGCCCTGCCAAATCACTTGAAACCGGCACATAGAGCGAGATCATGATGTGAAAGCAAAGCGGAGCACTGAATGAAATGACATGGAAGTCTGACAAGCGAACAAATCTGACGTAACGGAATCACATCGAGCTATGTGGCAGAGATTTCGTTTTTTTGGCAAGTTTGGCCGGGAACTTTTTGGAATGTCAAGCGTTGAACTTTTGAGTTGTGGGCATGTGCAGGACCACAAGCCAAACGACCCTCAGGAGCCTCGGAATCGTGTGAAGTGAGGTGTTCAGCCAGCTGTCAAGCCGAAGCCTTGCTTGAGCTTCAATTTCACGGTTTGAAATCCGAGTGCAGGAACTGCCCGCATTTTAAAGCATTGTAGTATACTTAGTATACTGTAGTCAGTATGTCGCAGGCTATCAGAGTGATTTGTTCCTACTGCAGTATACTGCAGCCATCTGCTATCAGTCTGGTGCTTGCCAAGCTTCAGCTGTCCAGCTGTCCAGGCAGCTTAGCAACTTGCATTTTGCATGGGACCCAGTGATACCCAGTGCAGGAGCGGGGCCGAATTGAGAGAGCCGGAGGTCGAGTTGAGCTACACGGTCCCTGCTGGCGGATCGACGGCGGATTGAATTTGTCACGAGCCCTGGGCGATTTCCTCTACAAGGCCCCTGCGAATTGCCTCTGAGGGTACAGAAAACCATCTGACATCGGTTTTTTCTAGCAACTTCTGACAATTCCATCTATTGTGAAAGAATTTCAGGGGTTTCTACTGCCCACATGCCAAAAACATCACACTGGCGAGGCAAAGAGAGACTTGACAGAGGACCAACAGAAGGCCGGGGCTTGCGGTGGGTTTTCTGGTTGAGATTTTCACCTCTGCAGTGTCTGCAGTGTCTGCAGCGTCTACAGTCTTTGGTTTTTGAAGTACATTCAACATCGCTCAACCGTATTTGACCTGTCCAAATCATAGATACCAACGAACCACCGCAGGCACACGAAACCCAACTAAGCACAGCTCCAATTAGTCAAGATGGGACCATGCTGAAACATTCAGGGAACTTATGTGCATGGCCTCTTTTGGCTGTTTGTTTCGATGGTGTTTGTAGTTCTATTCTCGGTTTAGGCCAACATCATTCTGAAGCCTAGATCCCGATGCGTTTCAGGTGATTTCTGTGCCCGAAGTGGAAGAGGCCAAGAGATCTGGGTCAAGAGATCTTCTGATTTGTGGAAGATTTAGCCCAAAGAGTTCCAAAGAGTTTCTTTCACTGACCCTATTGGGGCAAGAACTCCAAGCTGAGAACACCTCACAAGATCTGACTGTGAAGCTTGCTGCAACGAGTTAGCATGACCCAGCCCTCTGCCAGGTGCTTCTAAATGATACTGACCGCTTTTTGGTCATGGCCAGTGACGGCGTCTTTGAGGTGTCTTGATTGCTATTTGCCGAAGTTTGGCTTTGCAATCTCATCACTGCATTTGGCCCCAACTCTTGTGATTTACCAAGCAGCCGGCCGACCACCATTTGACGGTGCAGCAAAAAGCCTGGCAGGTTTTCAACTCCGATGAGCTTGTGGAAGAGCTGCTGAAGGAGAAAGTTCAGCCCGTTTTGTATCTTTTTGTTGCCAGTTTTGAGCACAGGTTCTAAATGGTTCTGAATATCCAGAGATATCCAGAGCAGTTCCTCAGTGAGTTGATGTCAATATGGTTTCGATTTGTTGGGGCAGAACCGTGTTGCTCAAGGACTCGAGGCATTGTTTGCAGCAGTGAAACTTCATATGTGACGTCTCTCTTACTGTCTGAAATTGTGCAAGTCTTCAGTTTCGATCACGCAAGCTTGTCTCTCAAGCAGCTTCTCTCTGAGCTTGTCCTTGAAATTAGCAAGACAATTCGCCGACTCTACTGTTTTTTTGCTGAATTTCTACACATTTCCAGGCTTTGGCTTTTCTATGGCTTTTATCTCCAGGGTCTGATCTGGGCTGCAGGAGAAGCGGCGTTTATCTTCTTGGTCGAGCGCTATCGATTCAGTCTTGAAGAGCCTCTGCCAGTAGAGTCCAAAGAATTCCAAAGAGTCCAATAACAAGAAGGCACACTTTGAGAAGTCCGAAAGACACAGAAAGCTAAAGTGTCGATGTCGGGTGACAGGTATGAGCAAAGCATGAGCAAAGTATAAGCAAAGTACGAGGAAAGTATGAGCAAAGTATGAGCAAGTCCTGTAGCAGAAGTAGAGTTGGAGATTTGAAGATCTGCCACAAGGAGCTCTGCATTCCCTCCCCTGAAAATGGATGGCTTTGGGCTGGCCTCCTGCATTTCTATAATACCAGCTGATACCAAGTGATTCAGCTGAGTTTGTCTAGTCTTGGGCTTGGGAGCGTGGCCCTGACTGGATCTGAGCCAGCTCAAGTCCCTTCCTTTGGTGATTTTGCAACATTCCAATTCGCACTTTATCTCTCGCCATCTTTATCCCTTCTTGATCACTAGACATTTTGGGTGCATGTGCATTTCGTTTCACCTCTTGATTTTACATCATATTGTCATTGTAATTTGCTATTACATATTAGAATAATTTAGCACATATATATATAATATACATACTGTATATTATGTATTGTTACTATTACAGTATATACTACTATAGTAATTAAGACATGTTCTGATTTGCATACGCTAACTTTGAATCCACTGAGGAAGTCATGGAGCAGTGGTGACAACGTCACGATTTGCCCGGGCTCTTGGCGACTTTGGATGACTTTGGCCATCTTTGGCCTCAAGCGAACTGTATAGTGCGCAGCGGTACAGTCTCTCTCTTCCAGACATCCCTTCACTTTAAATTCTTTATGTACGTATGCATGTTTATACTTGTTTATATTTGCAACTTTCTGACAAAGCATCAAAGATTCACTTATTTTTATCGCGCTCTTGCACTTAGGCCTTGTCGAATTTCTGAACATGGCTCGTGGCATTTCCACTTTCCCGTCACCGGGCGAACCCGGTCGGCCGTGATGGCAATGACGCACATAATGACATGGTCGCACATCCGGCGCAGCAGCAGCAGGCAAAACTGATCAAAACTGGACGTCACACTGGGGGTGGATGCCGTCCAACAGAAGCACATGTTGCAGACTTCTCAACTCTCTATTGAGGTAGGGGTATGTATATTGCATGGAAGATGGCACCTGGGGAAAAACTCATGATGCTTCAAATGTCCCAATATATCCAGATGCTGCAGCTACGTCTAAGAAAATAGATCCGAGAAATGCCAGTGATCGGCTGAATGAAGCTAGTGAGTTCGTTAGTTTGACATTGAATATGAAGTAAAGCAAGACAGCAAGACAGTCACGCACTGTTTTTGACCCCTCAAGATCGAGACCGTCAGGATCGAGGAACACTTTTGTTTTTCCAACCTTCACTCTGTTTCCTCAAGCTACTCAAGCTGCCAACAGTTAGGCTGTGGTCTGCCAAGTTGTTGCTCAACTTGATTTAAAGGCTTGGGTATCTTACGGCTTGGATCTTCCCTGACCTATGCATTCCCTCGCTGAATTCAATCAAGCAGCTTCTTTTTTGGGATTCAGGGCGATCCTGGCTTCTGTGCACAGCCCCTTTGAAGGGACAAATTAGCTACACCAGGGCACTCGCTTGGAGTGGAGATCCTCATTTACAAAGAGACTATTCGGAAGTCTTGGCCATGGCCAAAGCAGTTGAACAAGTTTATGGAAGTTTACGGGTTGTGATTATGATATGTGGTGATCACGTAATGATCACCGTTATTTTGATTGGCATTGCCTATGTGTGCTTTTATCGAGCTGATGGCCAGTTTGTCATATTTTGGACAGGCAGTTCTGGTGGGCGAGATGCCTTATTCCTGTTGAATAAGAAACAAAATAGAAAAAAGAAGGCAAGAAAGAGGCAACAAAATATAGGAAGCAATGAGACAGATATAGTTGGCCTACAAGGTCTTGTCATGTTCGGTAATAATCGGTCATTGAGTCCTTGCAGGTTTCGGAACATGTTGACAGGCTGTAGTTGATTATGCAATCCGTCAATCTTCTCGAAGTAGCAAGACGAAACAAATGAGAAGGTTGTGAACGAGACTCTGAATGGTCTCCTATCTTCACCTGGCTGTTTCTCACACCGGGGATGCCCTAACAAAACCTGTTCTGTCTTGGAATGTTGGAAATGCGTGTTGCTGTCAGTTGCAGTTCCTTTGTACCGTCTTTGGATGTCCCCACATGCAAGAAGCATCCAGTGCATCCATTATCCATTGTCTTCATTGCCCCACGAGCTCGGCCTATTGTTGCCACACGACAGATCAGATCTTTCCGCAGTCAAAAAGTCGAGCCCCTCCAAGCCTCCAAGCATTGGTACGCAGCCATCGGAAGAACTGAGTGGACGATGTGCCCTTGACATTGTTCAAGGATCTGAATCTGTATGTCGAAACTTACACACAAAGACATATAGCAGCGTAGCCAGCAATCAGCCCTTGTTAAATTGTCGGACAGGCACGAAGTGCCCGCTGTGCAGCAAGGGTTTCGACCTTGGCCATGCGAGAAGACATTTGATCTGGGTGCATGAGATTCGCAAATTTTGCATAATTTAGCAAGAAAGCCATTGAGCCACAAATTTGATGCACTGTTTTGCCCCAAGCTCTTGATTTTAGACCTAGCAAGGTGACTGGAGAATGGAGTCGAATGGAGGTTAGAAGATGTTGCACTTTCACTGCTGAGGCCACTGGTGGCCAACCCAGCTGATTTAGGGGATGAGGAAGATGAGGTGCCTCCGAAGTTCAGGTTCATCCGCTTCTTCGATGCATTCGATGCATTGTCAGTTGCATTCTTCCTGCTTTTTTTGGTTCTTCAGGATTTGCAGAGATGAAAAAACAGCGATAGCGATGACAAGTAAAAAATGACATCTTTTGGTGCTATGCCAAAAAGTGTTGCAGGAGGTTCATCGCGCTAGCAGCATGAGGTGCCCTTTTCTTTGAAAGTGTGGGTTTGAAAGTGGGGCAAGCCTCAGCCTTTCAATGAGATGCTTTGAATCATGGCTCATCTTGTTTGAAATCATTTATGATTTCTGTGCTTTGAAACATTTTTGGAAGTTGCAACTCTTGTTGTCGACCAATGTGACGAAGTGGAAGGATCCTGGCTTCACAGCTTTTGCTCTTACTGCAACTAGCGACCGGAGCAAATTGAAACCGCCAGACCAATGTAAGCAATCCACCATTGGCAACTTCGGTTTCAACATGTTTCAACTAATGACTTGCCGTGACTTGCCGTTCGGTCGAGATGTGTCATTTCTCTCGTGGCAGGCCTACCTCCTTCTTGCCCAACACACAGGCACAGGAAGACCAGGAGCTGCATGGAGCCGCGTTGCACAAAGATTGAACCAATCTCAACATATCTCAACCAGTTTCGCAAACACTTTTCGACTTACCCCGGTGTAATCTTAATCTCAAGTGAATCTCGAGTAGCTGAGTTGCTTTTGACTGAACCTAGCAGGATCCCGATGCAGAAGGCCAGGATGAGCAGGACCCAGGGATCCCCAAAGTTCTGAATGGTTTTCACAGTTTTCACATGCTTTGATGCTTTTGAAAAGAAATATCATGCTGCGGAGACTTCACATTGGTACACATTTAGCTCGCTGCATTGAAACGGTTTTCAACCACACTCGGTGTGTCGCATGTCTGTGTGTGGGTGTGTCTACCTGTGCACTCCTTGGTAAAGCAGAATGTTGGGAAGGCTACTGACCACTGACTGGCTTTGCTTGACCTTTCTCAAATGCCAAATTCTACTGGAAATATCAGCAATTACTTACATGATGATATGTTTGTTATCATACTAGTTTCGGTTCCATCCTAAGCCAAGGACAATGCCAAAGGACTCGTTCCGTTTTTTGCTTGCTGCCATTGTCATCAAAATAGGAAGTAGTTCGGCATTTGACAGCATTGCGTACAGGAGCACGGACACGACACTGCAAGCGGCCAATTGGCTTCATTGCAGCACAAGTCTCAGAGAAATCGTGACGTGCCTGACAAAAAGGATCATCTCCTGTGTCAAGGAGTCAAGGATGGGCAGAGAAGGCATAGCCTTGTCTCATGATTCTCAAAGCAATCTCGATGTGCCGGAGTCGCAAGCCTATCAGAGCCTTTGAAGACTAAAAGGGACAGGAACTTGAGGTATAATATGATATAGATCTCTCTCTGTCCCCTCTCCCTCTCTCTCCCTCTCTCCCTCCTCCGCACCCGTGGGCTTGACCTGGGGTGGCGGAACTGGATTTGGCTCTTGTCTCAAGCTCCCCATCCTGTTTACCTGTTGTTTGCCAGTTTGCCGCCCTTGCTAGCTTCTCTTCAATTCTTCAGGTTTTGCCCACTTCTTCAAAACTTGGGTTTCAGAATTTCAGAATTGCCAAACTTTCCATTCGGCATATATACGATCCATTTTCATATATTTTCCTGTAATTATTTCTTTTTGTGGCCCTGCCTGTTGAAGTTGAAGTAGAAGCACATGCAACGATGCTTGCAGGCAATTGTATTGAGTGAGGTGCGCTGCAAGACAGTGCAAGCATGGTTTAAGAATGTTTAAGTTTCAAAGGGTTTCAACATCCTGGATTGTTGGCATAGTGAAACGCAAGGGGCCATTTCAAGCATCTTGTGGAATCTGGGTGAAAGGTGCCCAGAGATCAAACCAAGGCCGTGGCGTGCCTTCTTCTTCAATACAGTTCTGTTGGCAGTGATGTGGTGCTGTCCTGAGGCTGTGCTAGAGCACACTGAATGTTGTAGATTTTTAATGATTTTCAATTGATTTTCTACATGTTCTTTTTTACACAGATGCAAATTGTAAGTTGTATGAATCGTACGATCTCGTACGGCAGTTCCTCCACCGACTCTCGTCTGTGTCCATTTTCAGTAGGATCGCTTGCAATGCATTGAGGTGGTGTGCATCCTTCGTCGCGTTCTACGATGTATGGATCGACTTGCCGGAGTTTACAAAGTCAGGGCCGCAATCCAGGATTCATGGTATTTAGCGCATAAGCATGGACTGAGCATTATAGACTAGTAAATGACTAGTATAAAGTCATCAAGTCTGTATGCCTCGTTTTGATTACGCATGCCACTTCGAAAGTGACAGTCTCTGCTGGCTGCGACTTTGGTATGGATGACCAGTGCTTTGAACGCCAGGGCTCGCTATGGCCTGAAACCCGGAGAGGCCATGTGCGGATTTATCAGGAGTTGCTGGCCAATGCTGTTGGCGGTCGTAGTGGTGGTGGCCGTGATGGTGATAGTGATGGTGGTGATGATCATGATGATGATGATGATGATGATGATGATGATGATGATGATGATGATGATGATGATGATGCTGGTGGTGGTGGTGGTGGTGGTGGTGATCATGGTGGTGATGCTGGTGATGCTGGTGATGCTGGTGATGGTGGTGATGGTGGTGATGGTGGTGATGGTGCATTGCGGGCGCCCACAAGGAAAATTAAGTGAAAGCCGCCACTTGCCCCACTCGCCCCACTCGCCCTACTTGCCCTGCGCTAGCAAATCAATTGAAATCTGCCACTTGCCCCACTCGCCCCACTTGCCTTGGTGGGAAAATTACTTGAAATCCGCCACTCGCCCCACTCGCCCCACTCGCCCCACTCGCCAAACTCGCCCCCCTCGCCCCACTCGCCCCACTCGCCCCACTCGCCCCACTCGCCCCACTCGCCCCACTCGCCCCACTCGCCCCACTCGCCCCACTNGAAGGGCAAACGGGATGAAACACCGATCTTCCCTCGGTTTGCAAGTAGGGCAAGCGGGGCAAGCAGGGCAAGCGGGGCAAGCGGCCGAAATCACTTGTTTCTGCCACAAGCGGAGCAAGCGGAGCAAGCGGGGCAAGCGAAGCGGGGCAAGCGGCCGAAATCACTTAGCGGCCCCGCGTGGCAACCACACTGTGATGGTGGTGATGGTGGTTGATGGTGGTGATGGTGGTGATGGTGGTGATGGTGGTGATGGTGATGGTGGTGGTGATCGTGATGGTGATGGTGATGGTGATGGTAATGGTGATGATGATGATGATGATGATGATGATGATGAGGATGATGAAGATGACGAGGATGAGGATGAGGATGAGGATGACGACGACGATGGTGACGGTGATGATGGCGATGGTGATGGTGGTGATCATGATACTGATGGTGATTGTGATGGTGAGGACGCGGAGGGGGAGGATAGGGACAGTATATATATATATATGCATGCATATATATATATATATACATATAAGTATACATATAAGTATATATATATATAAGTATACATATAAGTATATATATGTATAATATTAACATACACACACTATCAGAAATGGCTTGTGAGTCAATCAATGAGGGACATGGCATGGAAACTTGGCATCAATGATATGTTCCGTGTCCATGCCTTCGTTCAAGCACTGCGAAGGTGGCACGAATGGCGACCTTGCTGGGGGAGAAGGTGGAAACAGGCACTCCGATGCCTGCCGAGCGCTGTGCTTGGTCAAACCGGATGTAAGGCTGCCTGACCAGCATAGCTGATAGCTATGGCATTGCATAGAATCCATGGTTTATATTCAGCCTTGAGACTCGAAAGTGCAAGGTACCCAACGTATCAAATTCTTAGTCAAGTGCAAAGATAGAGTTCCCTTCAGTGCACGTTACTGCCGGCAGCAGCAGGATGGGGCAACCTAACATGGCAACCGCACGGCTTTGCTTGCGACGGATCAGCCCGGTGTCTCCAGGGCGCGGAAATAGCGGCAATGAACCCACGAATGGAGCATTTTACCATCAGCATCAACAGTTATCTTTGGACATGCGTACCTAGATGCACATTGCGGGTCTGTACTATTGTACAATGTCAGTACATGTCAGTATTTTAACTTTTTGAATGTATTTTTTTTCGCCAAGAATTTGTTTTTCCATGTGGCTTCTCATTTGAAGTTCTCACTTGTTTCAAGGTTTTCTTTCTCAGGCCCACAAGATACAACGGCTAGCAGACCCAAGCAGAGCTACAACCGCACGCTGCAAAGCAGGTACATATGCATACAGGAATTTGCCGGAAGGGTAGCAGAAGTGGCCCGACGCATCGCAATAAATTTTAAATAGATGCAAAGTCGCAATGAAAGGCAACGGGTTTGGCTAGAGACTGCATCTATGAAAGATAAAAAACAGACACTCAAGATTTTCCATTTTCTTTGGCAAGGGTCTCTAGATTAGATCTTATGTAAGGTAGTTCTTCCTCTCCTCTCCTCCTCTTCTCTTCGCCAAGTCGCCAAACTCACAACGTCATCGCCAGCTTCCTTGCCTCGTCCACACCGCCACTCCATTGCAAGCTCGCTCGCTGTGCCTCGCCGGACCCGAACAACGCGGGCTCGCCAGCCCTCCGGCCCCTGAACCCGAACAGAATGGCGAGCTCGCAGGCTCTCTGGGCCGTGCCCCGAACGAATGAAAAGTCAGATAAGACGTCAGATAAAATGTCAAAATACACGGCAGGTAAAGAGTCAGATCGAATATCAGAATATACACGTACATATATATATATATATTTATACATACACATATGTACATATATAATTATATATATATTTACATATGTATCAGAATCGATTTCAGATAGAATGTCAGATAGAATGCCAGATGGAACGTCAGATAATGCCGGACGAAATGCGATAAAGCATGCGAGATAAAATGTCAAAGATTTTCTAGGTAAAATGCAAGGTAGAATAATTTAGGTAGATAGACAGACAGACAGACAGACAGACAGACAGACAGACAGATAGATAGATAGATAGATAGATAGATAGATATATGTCACATAAGATATCAAGTTGTCAAGTCTGAGTAGAATGCCATAGAATGTCAGAAAATATGCCAGATGAAATGTCAGATAGAATGTCAGAAAATACGTCAGATAGAATACGTGAAAATATGTCTATATATGCGAGATAGAATGCCAAATAAAATGCCGATAGAGGATCACTCGATGTTTTTTTGTTAATTTTGCTTCATTTGTGTTTTGCATTTGCACCAAGGTCTTTGCTGTGGCGGGCCGTGATGGATTGGGGCGAAGCGCAATTCTTCAAGGTGCCTGGTTGCGTTGGACAAAGGGTCTTTTGGTAGGATCAATCCAAGGGCTTGGGAGATGGTCTCTGAAAGGTTTCAGATGTTTCAGTACGAAAAACAACTGGTATGGCATAAGTTGGATAGTCCAGGCACATCCTGAAGGAACAAACTTCCAAACTCTGGCAGGTTGCGTTGACACAAATCTTCCACAACACATGGGATCCCTGATCCCTGCCTTGTTTCTGGGCTACGAGGCGAAATGAAGAAGGGCAGCGCGCTACATTTTGTCCGTGGCCCTGGTGCTGGTGGAAATTGACGTATGCTGAGGTCACTGGCCACTGCCCTGTCAAGATTCCAAACACCCTACACTGCCCATGCAAAACATGCCCAGACAACATGAAATAGTGTTTCTGCATGTCGACACAGCGATGCAGTGAAGATGTTGGAAGATGTGTGAAGATGTGTGAAGATATTGTGGATGACTCGAATGGGAAAGAGCATGGGGAACGGATGATGGTGCTATGCTAGCGGCCAAGGAGCCTGCGCCTCATTGTTCCTCCCTGGCGCAGATTCAGGAGCAGATGAGGGAAGTTAGAACCACTTGATTATATATATATAGAAACATAGTAGAAACATAGTAGAAACATAGGAGAAACACAGACCTATACATACATTTATATATACATAGAAATGTCACATGACCATTCTTGCTAGCAAGACTTAAACATCAGGCGAGGTGCAAGTCATTGCGAGATTTGCGAGGCTGCATTTCGTCAGACCTTGGATGAGCCCGTCGACCAAATGTCATGCATGTGGAAATTCCACATGCAGAACGCCTAGCAGCACATCCCAGCGGCGTACTGTAGTATTAACGATGTCACATGCAGGATTTGGCTGTGCGATGCCATGGGCAGTGCGATGCTGTTGCCGCGGCCCCAGTGACAGGGTATTGTTGGAAATGCTTGAACTTGTGCCTTTGTGGACTGTTTTTTTTTGGGAAAACATTTTGGACAATGACGACTTCAAACGTGATCCACAAACAGTGGGATTTGAGATGAATTGAAGCAGAGTCTTGCTTGATTTCATGTGGAGGTGATGCCATTGAAGGGACAGGAATTAGTCAGTTGCCCATTGCCCGAGTCCCAGTACGAGTTGACCGAGTTGTTGATACATGATTTCAACAAAATGTTTGAACATGTTTCAAAACGTTTCAATGCTTCAGCTTTCAACCACTCTTTCAAGCTTGGGAAAGCTTTCAGCACATGGAGCGCGAATTATTGGAGTCTGCGCTGCATTCATTGCGAATCGAGGCTGACCAAAAACTGGTGCGGACCCCAAGAGCCATCAAGCCTGGCTGAACTGATGCTCGCCGCTGTCGCGAGTTGAACCTGAGAGCATGGGCGAATCCCTTCAAACCAAACAGTCAGTGGAGCATTTGCAGGTGACGTGGATGAATTTAGCAACTTTCTCCCTGGTATGACCAGCATTCGTGTCCATTTAGTGCAGGTCATCTTCTGGATTGGCACGGCCTCTGGCTGTCTCCTGGCTGGAGGAACCTGTGATCTATGGGTGAAAAGAAATGTGCAAACCGTTTGCAAAGTCATTGAGTGTTTGGATCCGGTTGGTGTTGGGATGGTTGCGTCAATGCCGCTGATGCCCAAAGAGCTCCACTGGCCGGATGGCGCCAGGACCGCGGAGGAGCCCCGCTGGAGGAGCACCAAGGCAAAGTGCATGAAACGACAGGAGACGACACAAGACGACACGAGACACAAGACAAGAGTCACTGTGACAGATGTGACGCGGCAGGTGACTGGTGACCTGATTCCATGGATGAATAACAGGATAAAGTGCTTTCAAGATCCTGAAAGTCATAGGGAGAGAAGAAGGACAGGGTCAAGCAAGGGCACAGAAAGGAGAAAGAAGGCCCTTTTGCAACGGAACTAGATTTTCAGTGAGTTCTCCACTAATGTTCGTTGATTTGTTTACTTCATTTTACTTCCTGGTGCCATGCGCGTCTATCATCCCTTTCGGTGGCTCAATTTGTGAGCCTGTTGAGCTTGTTGCTTGGAGGCCTGAAGCATTTGCTGCACCCAGAAGAGATGTCTGCCATCTCTACAGCACCATGTCAGGGCCCCGAAGAAGCAAGTTCGAAAACTGCATTTTGTTTGATACAATTGAAATATTAAAATATGAATCTTATTTATTTGTTATTTGTCGTGTTTTATTGTTTGTCATCTATTGTCTATTGTATTCTATTGTTGTTTGAGAGTTTTGGCGACCACAACAGTGACAAAACCCCTAGAATTGCACAGTTGGACTACAGACGAAAGGTCTCAGACGAAGCTGGCCAGCAGTCGCTGTTTTCTGTTCCTGTCCTTTATGCATCGCACTTTTCACGGCAAAGCATGACAGGCAGCTTGAAAGGAAGAGTCCAAAAAGAAGCATTGTCCAGAATATATATATATATATAATATAATATATATATAATATATTATGTATATATATAATATATTATATACTATATAATATAGAATATATAACATATAATATATAATATATAATATATAATATATAACATATAATATATATATAGTCTATAAGATATATATAATATATAATATATAATATATAATATATAATATATAATATATAATATATAATATATATAATATATAATCTAACAATATATATAATATACAATATAACAATATATATATAATATATAATAGTATCTATACTATATGTAATATATATATATACATATTGTATAATATATATTATATTACATATATTATATTATATATACTATATATAATATATATTATATTCTATATATATAATATATAATATATATAATAATATATATATATATATTATATACTATATATAATATATATTATATATACAATACAATATATATATAATATAATATATATTATATATACAGTATGTATAATATATATAATATATACAATACATATAATATATATATATAGAATATATTTAATATATATATATTATATCATATATATGATATTATATAATATATATTATATATAATATATATTATATATATAATATATAATATATAATATATATCATATAATATCATATATATGATATAATATATATGATATATATTAAATATAATGTATATCTATATATATATGTAATATATATGTATCTATTATATATATATATATTATAATATATACATATGACAAGACAGGGAACTTTCAAAGTATTTCTGTTTCCCCAACACTAGTGCAGAGAGGCTTCGTTCTGTTTGGTCATCCCTTGTTTAAGCTTGTGCCGCGCACTTCCAGAACAAATAAAAAGTTGTTTCCCTGTTTGGGCAAGCCAGTGTGAGCTAAGGAGAAAATAGGGGTAGACAGTAGACCCATGCTTGAATTATGAGGGGGGGTATTTGCACTGAGTCTGACTGGAGCGCCTGTGGGTGAGCAGTCAGCAGTTTCTAGGCGTCAGGTTGTGCTTACCTTGCAGGTTTCTCTTGGTCTCTGGTGCAGAACTTGCAACATCTTGAATCAGATCCTCTCCAGATCTTCTCAACATGTCTCAACATGCAGTAAGTTATGGATGATGTTTCGGATGTTACGGCTGCGCCTCCAGCTCTGAGGTCCCGTCTTGGACGGAAAGCCGGACGAGGATTGCTTAGTTGTGGGGTGGCTCAGGGTTCAGAGTGGGGCAGAGACCTGCCAGGCCAAGCCTTGGTTTAGAGGACTGTTGCACTGCTTAAAATTCGTCATCCGAGGTTGGTACCACGGCGTTCGGGATTCCCAGTAGGTGATCCAGGGTTTGTTGAAAGCGGCGAGCCGCTATTCAATGTTTCATGCCCCACATCATTGAGTGTTGAAATCCACTGTGCAGTCAGAATTGAATTTTTCAGGCTGACAGCAACAACAAATAAGTCTTTGGCCAGAAAAATCTGCTGGTACCCCGGCCAAGGCGGCGCCTGGTGCAGCTTGCGCGTGGGCGGCAAATGCAAGATTCCGATGACATTTGGTTACCCAGGCACCCCAGCTTGCCTTGAAAATGTTGCCCATACAGGCTACGAAGGGACTTTGAATGGACCTCTAAAGTCCAAAGGACCAAAGGATCTAATTAGGTCAGGTCATGGGTTCCGAACAAAACGTCTCACTGCGATCTAGAAATTCAGAAACTCATGGCATCTTGCAGCAACGCCATGCAGGCGGCTTCTGCAACGCTCTGGGGAAGAGCCTTTGGGCCCCGGAGCGCCGCGGCGCCCAGAAGAATTCTGATGCAGTACAAGGGGACACAGTGCAGCGAATGAACATCTTAATGACTCTTAATGTATCTGAAACAAACGACAATCTTAAATCTTAAACTATCTTCAAATATGTCAGCGCTAGTCGGCACATTCTGCATGTCACTGTCAGACCAACTGGCAATACTTTTCCAGTAAAGGACGCCCTGAGGCTGAGGCCACTCTCATGGTTGAAGGATCCTTTGTAGTTTTTGTGGTTTCCTCGGCAAACCAATCTTGGCAGGTTCGCAGCATTCGGAAAGAAATTTCTAGGCACGATGGCAGCATCATGCATCACAGTTGCGGGCTACTGTAGCCAACGTGGCCAACGTGTCAAATTTGGCAAATTCATTTCAGAGAAAGGTGTCCATCCCCAGATGGCGATTGGAATTTGGTTCGATATACTGATATACTTTCTGTTTTTCGGCTGGTGCAATTTCTTGTTTCAGGAGTGTTGCAAAAAGACGTCTCTCGGTCGCAGTGGAAAAGTGCCACTGATGCTGATGGGAATGCAAGTTTAGCTTGTGAAACATGGTGAACTTCCCCGGTTCTGGGGCGGTTTGGTATTGGGCCCTTCTTTCAAATTGTTGTTTTCTGCTTCTCCTTTCGATCTTGGTGGAGAGGCCACTGTGTCCCACCCAATCATTTCGATCAAAAGTGAAGCTTTGAAGCAAACAACTTTGACTGGCGAAAAGCATGTGGCAAAACCGCACTCTAACCAACTCGACATCTGCAATGAAAGGCAGCCAGTGTTAAAATTGAACCAAACAAAAGAACTGCAGGTGAACTTGTCAAGAACTTGGGCACTGGACCATACCTTTGGTATAATTGTGCTGATGCTGCCGTATACTGGATGTAGCCGCAAGATGAAATCGGACGCTAAGGCAAACAGCATTGCTGTCCTCGACCTTTCTGCCGGCGGTCGCTCCTCAGCTGCAGGTTGTAACATGTTGAAGACATGTTGAAGACATGTTGTAACCAAAATCCCAGAACAAATCTTTGACGCCTAGAGTCAGTTGCAACAGCGCTTGTTATTAATTTTTGGTTGTTGAAAATGGCACATGAACCCTCGTGTCAAACTTGCAAGAAGAACTTGCAGTAAGTGAGGTTTCCATGCAAAACGGTGGCAGGGGATCAAACACTTTAGGACGCCACAATCCAACAGGGCTAGATCATTTTAAGTAATCGGGTCTTTGGAACATATCACAATCTGATAACGATGAACCACCTTCGGATTCTTTGGATGTGGGACTGCCTACTGATGTTGACTAGAGATGGTTGCTCGCTGCAGGGCTGATCAACACACTGAAGAAATTTTGGGGCCGTGCAATCGATCCTTTCAAAGATTCAAATGCATTCAACACCAAAAGATATGATCGTTCTTCCATTTCTTCCACACTATTTGATCATATCTGATCACTATCCTCAAGCTGCTCAATCCCCAGGAACTGTGGGGCAATGGAGTTTGCCTCGACCTTCAGAGGCTTGTGACAGGTTTGATAAATGGCTTGTGTCTAAGCTATTTGCCGTTAAAATACCTTCAATAATAATTGCGGCGCAAAGACCGGTGAAGAAAGAAGTGTTTCATAGACTGTGGCCCAACCCTATCAACAAATCCTTTGCCCAGAGAAGTACCCTCAAAAGCTCACAAACTTTTCCTTTCGGGGGCAATGACGAGAAAAGGGTTGAAGAGCCGGTGTGGTCTCCAACCCCTCGTTACCCTTATCTGGGTTTGAGAACTATCTATATTCGGTACCGAACCAGCCGAAGTTGGGAGTTTATCGCCCATTTCTAGTACAACGAAAGATTAGGGTGCAAAAATGCAATTCAGTCCCACCATGCATCAGCAGGCCAGACGAATCACGTTCCATGGCTCCATCAAGTGGCAACCTTCCACTACACAATTGCTGTTATCGGGAATCGAACAACTTTTTCAGTCGCCTGTGGCTGCAAGGTCTTTTTTGTAGAAGCATGGCTGACTGCTTGTAGAAGCATGGCTGACTGCTTTGGCCTCTCCGCAGGTCCCAGCATCCTGTAAATAGACCCTGGATTCTATAAATAGTTCCCAGTATTCTGCAAATAGATCCTGGGAAGCTATGGCCCCCAACACAGAAAGAGGCCGAGGAAACATATAAGGAACGACGGCACTGCTGCGAACTGCGGCCTCGAACAATTATGTGAAAGCTGGCACAGGGCCTCAAGTGCAAACAGAGTTGGAACAAAAGAGTAGGGAGAACGCAGACTGCTTTTGACAATTTATGATTTCTTTTGCTTTTTGCAATTTTCTTATGAGTTTGTGGCTCACTTCCGAGTAAGTAATGCCTTTTCTTGGCTCATGAATGGGCTGTCAAGGAAGTGGAGGCAAAGGGAGAGGAGACCCCTACACAAACATGAGATTCACCCGTGGCCACTGGTTGTTGTGGAAACGCTAGTCTGGTCAATCACAGAACATTTTTCAGGAGCAAAAGGAAAGAAGATTCCCGACATGCTTTCTTGGACATCCTGGGAAAAAATGGTAAAAGGGGGATGCTAGGACATTTTATGTTAGTATGTTGCCTGTTGTGGTTTTTATGTTGTTGTTCAATGTTTCTTTCTCCCTGACCTTTGATTTTCTATGTGGTGGGGATTGTGGGACAATTTTGCCCCTAACTTTCACTTCATTGTTTGGTTTGGAAAAGGGTAGGATTTGTTGAGGTTGATAGGGTTTTGGTGTTTGTGTTCCGTTTTATATTCCCATCATTGCTGCGTCAGCATCTCCATGTCGTATCACTTTTGTAACTTTTGGTTGCTCTTGTCCTTTCAGTTGGATTTGATGTTTGGTACTTTGCTCGTGTCTGCTCATCGTATATCTTCCCATTGGTTAAACAAAGGGCATTCGGTTTCAACATTTTGTTCTCTTTCAGTTCTTGCTCCTTTCTTTCATAGTATTCTTTGCCATTCTGTTTTGCTGCCTCCTTGTGTTGTTCTTTGTCTCAATCCTTCATCCAATCCAAACATTGACACATCATTTTAGCATCAAAATTACCCCTAAAACCCCACAAGAAAAAACATCAAAAGTAAAGATGAAACATTGAACCCCAACACAAAATCATAACAAGCAACATACCAACATAGAATGTCCTAGCATCCCCCTTTTACCATTTTTTTCTGGGATATGGTTCACAATTCAGTTTTATCTTCATGCATATTCAAAATGCAAAATATGCAAATTCACCACCTGAACAATTTACCCGGTGGATATGAATCCATGCTAACAAGCTTCTGCTTGCCAGGCAAAGGATGACGCAGGCCCGATGCGGGGGGGGGGGGCAGACCAAGCTGAAATAAGACTTGGCAAAGGAGGCGGCAGAGCTTTCAGATTGGGCCAAGACTTGATTTCAAGCGGACAAGTGAGACAAGTGGGACAAGTTGGGGCAAGTTGGTACGTTTGGCATTGACGGTTTCTTGAGGGTTTCTGAGCATCAGCTGTCTAACCTGTTTCAGATATCCAATGACAGGAAAGTCTGAATTTGCAACAACCGAATGCTTCCAGCAGCTCTCCGGGGGCTCTGAGCAAAATACCAGATTACAAGAGTCTTAGCCCTTACATGCATATCCTTTCTTGTTAAGGGAGAGAGTGGACTCTTTGTAACCCTTGTCATTCTTGATGACATTTGAGCTGAATGTTGCTGGACCCTTGCTTGTCTATCGAAACAAAATTATACAAAATTATCTGGGTGGATACGGATACCTTTTGGGTTTATACACATCCTACACATCCTGCACATTCTTGCCAGGCTTCAGTGGCCTGTGTGCCAGTGACGATGCGCTTTTCGCGCTGCAGGCACATCATGAAACGCACGGTGAGCATCATAGATATCATAGGTTGCATTAGTGCTTCGCAGTGTGTCGCAATGCTTCGCAGTGCTGCTTTGCAGCTACAGTTTTGCAGTGAGCATCATAGTCTGGTGATGACTTTGTTGTAGGCTGGGCCTGCACCCTCCGTTTGGCGATTTCCACATCCGCTTGGCCGAGTGTAAAGCACTGAGAGCCTTGGAGCACCACCGTGAGGAAAGAAAAGGGGTGCTTTGCAGGTGCCCATAGATCAGATCAGTGGCAGCCAGGATTGTCCGCAGGTTCCACCCACTTCTATATAGCAATGAAACTTCTACTTTATAATATTATACACACTCGTGTTGGAGACCAACTTGTGCAAGAACACTACGAGGAAAGGCCTGGCTTTTGAGTACCTGCGAGTGTTAAAAAGAGCCGAACCCTGGCACTTTCAACTTTCATGCACTGCTGTGGCCCTCAATCAGGGTCCCTTGTTGTAGATAAAAAGTACCTCTTAGCCCAACCTCATTTCAAAGTAATGATGTAAACAAATTAAAGAGACTGTATCTGGGGAGTAGCTGTAGGCCTGTAGGCCATAGCGAGACTCAAAAGGGGGGGCCGCGAAGAGAAACGAATTTAGACCGACAATGCACTTGAGTGCATGGGCGATCTGGAAGCAACTACATGTAGTCACGAAAGCTAGCGGCAGCTAGCTGGAGTTGTGCCTTTGCCTTAGCAAAGTAGCTTTGGGGTTTTGGGGGCAGCTCATCATATATCTCTTCCCATCGCGTCTCATCATGTCTCATCTCATCTCTTTCATCTCATCTTGTCTCATCGAATAATTTCTCATCATGTCTCACCATCTCTCATCATGTCTCATCTCAATGTATAAGCCCCTGAGCAGTCAATGCACTGCACTCAAACCCCCCACGGTTTTGACGTTCATCCCTTGCGCCATTTGCTGTGTGCTGCATTTTTATTTCACCACGACGGGGACACTATTCATTCTTTCCTTGCTTTCTTCAATTTGTGGACACTGTCATTTTGGAGCGGACATTGAAGCAGCGATTGACCCCCTTGGGGGGAATTGGCACTCTGAGAGAGCACTTGACCAGGCGATCTTCCTGCATAGAACAGGCAATTCTGCTGCTCATCTCGAAGACACACCATCGAACTGCGGATTTGGCCCCCGTTGTTTTCTGACTGGCCTTGGTGGTGTGTCCGGCAATTTTCACGCCTTTTTCATTGACAATATTGGACAGAGGAGTGCAATAGACCTTTTTTCTGGCATTTTGACCTCTCTGATATTGATCCCAGTCATTTGCTTTCAAGGGGTTCTTCTCCCCGAGACAAACCTGAACGAGTGTGTTGATTTGGAGACAGCGGATCCGAGCGAGTTCCTGATTGCCACAGACCTGCATAGACCTGCTTCTTCTCCTTTCAGCAACTCCAACTCTCTTTCTATTTGGTGGATTGGGGTGGGCTCCCTTTGTACAATCTCACTGGCCCTGACAATTTTCAATTTTAATTTTCCTTTGAGAGACACTACCTTTTCCTGGAGAACGATTTGGATTTTTGCACAGCACACTTTGCGGCTGCCATCTAGCTTGCTCCTGCTGGCAATTTGCAGTGCCGTTGAGCAGCTATTCCGTGCGACCGACATATTGACTTGTGGCGCAATATTTACTAGGGGATCCAGATATCTTGCCAGACCATTGACCTTGGGAGTTTGGGTGCAGCAGCATCCGCCTTTTCAGCCTGACTGCCGACCTGGTCCCAATTCCAGGAGTGCCCGATCATTCATCTTCTGGCGATTTTTTGCTCTTTTTGAGCCTAGTTGCCATGTCCCATCATCAGCTGCAAGGGCACTGGGGTGAGGGTTCTGTGTCTGCCACGGGACACAGGGAAGCGCTCAATAGCCTTCTGACCAATATGCACATGGATGGTGCGAAAACGTAGCTATCGACGTGCCTGTCGACGAGCGTTACAACAAGGCTTTGCCTGGTACCATGGTGCCTGTCTTTCACCAGATGCTTTTCCGATGGCCTTGCGGCAAGCAGTGCAGCAACAGCTTGAGTTCAAGTCCACCTCAACTGACCATCAGCAGACAACCACCTCAACGTCTTGCTCTTCCTCCACCAGGTGGACACCCAATACTCATCATTCACCCAAACATCGCTTGAAGATTTTTCAGTGGAACCCCAGTGGCCTTAGCAATTCCCGCTATGCCGAGTTCATGCACTGGCTCAGTGTGCAGTCCTTTGACATTGTTTGCTTGTCTGAGACTNTCAGTGGAACCCCAGTGGCCTTAGCAATTCCCGCTATGCCGAGTTCATGCACTGGCTCAGTGTGCAGTCCTTTGACATTGTTTGCTTGTCTGAGACTGGCTGGCGGACTGATCTAGAATGGCAAACTAAGGAGTGGACCTGCATACACACTGGCGATGTAGGAAGTCATGCGGGAGTGTTGATTCTGGTTTCACGTAAACTTTGCCCATCAACTAAGGTCTCCTGGCAGACCATAGTGGCGGGACGCATTCTTCACATCCGGTTGCACCTAGGGCTTCGTAACTACGATGTAGTTGGAGTTTATCAGTGGACACATCAGCATTCTGCCAAGTCAGCCCGTCTGACCCTTTTCCAACAGTTGGATCGATTTCTTAGCAGCTTGCCCAGGCGCAACCTTTTGGCATTGCTTGGGGATTTCAACACATCTGTGCATGCTTTTGGTGGTGTTGTGGGAACTTCGTTTTTCACTTTGCAGAAACAACCGTGCCAAGGCACCCAGCACAGTGATTCAGGCGTTTTTGAACAACTGCTCCAGAACCACGATTTATGTGTTCTGAACTCATGGAATCAAACCGATGGACCTACTTTTCATGGCAATTTGGCTTCCTCACGCATTGATTTTGTCATTTGTAGGCAGCGACAGTTGGATGGTGCTGCCAAGAATGTCTGCCACCTTTCTGACATGCCTATGATTCCTGCCAGTGGGGGCCACACCCCTTTGGTTGCGACGCTTTTGAAATGCTGGATTCCGTATAAGCCCAAAGCTACTGATAGGCGTTTCACATATAGGCACCGCATGCTTAGCAGACAGTTGCACTATTCCAATGATCCAACCTGGATGACCATGCTGAACCACACACAACTCCAGCTTGAACAGCTGGCATGTGAAGGCCCTCCGAATACCACGGGTTCTCCAAATCCTGATGATTCCTTGCATGCGGTACACTCCGTGCTCAAACATGCATTCCATTCTTTCCTGCATCAGACTGATGGAGCTACACCGCAACACACCGAGACTGACCCCTTCAAGATGCTGGTTGCAAATAAGTGGAAGTACTGGCAACGGATGAGGAACCTTGCAGAGCCCTCACTCTCCAATGTGTTTTTGGCATGGCGCTGTTGGGCTCGTTTTCATTTTCTACAAACTGAACAACAGTCAGTGGCCAGACAACAGAAGATTGCCAAAGTTCAGGAACTTACTCATCGAGCTGGCGTTGCTGCTGCACGAAATGATCTGTTTGGCCTATACCAGCTGATTAATGGCTTCACCCCCAAGCAGAGGCGCAGCCGCATTCAGCTCCGTACTCCTCAAGGGAACATTGCCTCTCCGAATGAGGAGCTTGCTATCCTCAGCGCCTACACCAAAGCAACATGGTATGATGCTGATGCACCATCACTTCTGGCTCTGTGTGATCCTGAACCTCCTGGAGTACCTTTTTCCCAGGATGAACTTGCCCAAGCCATTGCCCAAGCACCAATCACCAAAGCAGTTGCGGCGCCTTTTCCTCCGAACTTGCTTTGGCGCTTCAATGCGACCCAGATTGCAGCCATCATTTACCCGGCCCTTGAGCAGTGGTGGAGCAGATGGCCACCTTATGTGCCAGCAGTTTGGCAAAGAGGCTGGCTTGTTTTCATCAACAAGCCGAACAAGATTCCAAACTGCCCGCAACACTTGCGGGCTTTGGCGATGCAGGAGCCACTCAGCAAATCAATCCTATGTCTGCTGAAGACCCTGCTACAGAAAGAAGTCTTTCCAACTCTCTGCAAATTTCCACAGATGGCCTACATGCAAGACCGCGACACTCAGGATGCCCTGATACGGGTTGTCCATCACTGCGATGAGGTCAAGCAATTGCTTCAACAGCAAACATCTTCCCTGCGCAATGTGCGAGCCAGCCGTGACAGATTGCAATGCTTTGGAGGAATTCAGCTTTTTGTCGATTTGGAGAAGGCCTTTGACATGGCTCCCAGACAGGCCATCATCCATGCCATGAGACAATTGCAAGTCTCTCCATCTCTGATTGGCCTGTTTGGGGCCTGGCATGATAACACCAGTTATGTCGTTCAGCACCACGACATGGAAGATGTTCAAAACACCTCCAGAGGTGTCCGACAAGGATGCGTTGCATCCCCAACATTATGGACATGCCTGATGTATCTTCTCATGCAACGCTTTGGTGAAAAAGTAACCCACCTTTGGGTGCGTCGCTTCCTCACCATTTTTGCTGACGACATTCACATGTGCCAGTTGATTCGCAGTGCCTCTGATTTACGCAAAGCTATTGAATATTTTGGTCTGTTTTTCGACTGTGCACATGAATTTGGCCTGGTGATAAATTTCAAGAAGACAGAAGCCCTGTTGCGCTTGGCTGGTGCTCAGCATGCACATGTGCAAGCCAAACACATTCTGCGCACCAATCGTGGCGTCTTTTTGTGTATACCATATGGCAATGGACATGTTGCACATGTACCACTCAGAGCTGATGTGACTTATTTGGGTGTTCAGATTACCTATCAGAATTTTCAACGCGCAACAGTTGCACATCGCATTGCTGCTGGCAGACATATCTTTCGACGATTGCAGATTTGGCTCCGTGGGTCATCAAACATCCCACTGCTGAAAAGATTTCAACTTTGGCAAGCCACTGTTTTCTCCACCATGATCTATGGCATTTTCACCACTGGGTTTGTGCACACCACCTTCCAATTGATTCAAGCAGAGCAAATGCGACAGCTTCGGATTATGGCAGGCAATTTTGCACAAGTCACAGACATGACTCACCTTGAATTCCTGCATCATTGTAGCTGGCCCTCACCGGCGCGTTTGCTGCTGAACCGACTGGACGGCTTGATAGATCGATATGCCAATAGATCATTACGACTTGTCAGTGATGACATCGTGCTCCAACATCGATGGGAACATCTAGAGACACTGCGCACACTGCTCTGTCAGGTCATGGCAAGTGAACCGACACAGAAGGCCCTGTCTTCCTTGATGAGACCTGATGTTTCCCATTCTTGCCCTTTTTGTGATTGTGCATTTCCCTCTGTGAGAGCTTTGACTATGCACATGCGACGTACACATCAATATGCCCTGACACCATTTCGAACAGTGAATATGACAGAGGATACTGCTGACCAGATGCCGTACTGCAGATTTTGTGACAGTCATTTTTCCACATGGCAACTTTTTAAACGCCATATGGCACTTCATGTTGATCACACCCTGCAGCGTGACACCTTGCAGGACCTGCATCGCCACCTGGCGTCTCCACCTGCTACGGTGACAGTGAGCCCGGCAGCGCCTGCACCAACGGCTCTGGTACAGACACCTGATCCTGCTGCCACAACCTCAGCAGCTCCCAGCATGCCAGCCCAGATACCTGCGGACTCTGACACAGGATCATCAAATCTTTTTACAGTTGCCAGAGCTACAGACCTGGGGTCCAGAACGTTGCAAATGATCAAGCGTCAGGACTGGACAGCGCTGAAAGCGGATGACCAGGCCANTCTTTTTACAGTTGCCAGAGCTACAGACCTGGGGTCCAGAACGTTGCAAATGATCAAGCGTCAGGACTGGACAGCGCTGAAAGCGGATGACCAGGCCAAACAATGGCTTTGCACCCACTGCATTGTCTGCAATGTTTTTGTCGGCAGCTTGAAGCGGATGACAGCACATATGCCCCAACATCATCAACCAGACATTGATGGATTATATCCGCTTGCTGGAACTGTGTTGAAACGATGTGGGACACTCTCCCCTTGTGAATTTTGCCAGAAGACTTTTGTCTTTGAGCATCTGTGTCCGGCCATCATCCAAGCGTCAATGGTCTTGCTTCATGAGACACCAGCACCTGAGGCTGCACCATCTTCATCGGCTGAAGCCCCATTGCCAAGCATTCGAACACGGCGCCTGGTAGTTCATGAGTTTGTGTTGCCGAGGGATAGCCACCAGGGTCAACCCAAGTGCAGCCACTGCTATAGGGACTTTGTGCATATCAATGGCCTCCGCATGCACATTGCACTGGGCAAGTGTCCTCAATTCGATGCCACACGATCACAAATGCCTCTGGCGCTGGACTCAGAGCTCCTGCAACACTTACAGGATGGCATGATCATGGCTNCTGGGCAAGTGTCCTCAATTCGATGCCACACGATCACAAATGCCTCTGGCGCTGGACTCAGAGCTCCTGCAACACTTACAGGATGGCATGATCATGGCTTGGTTGAGTGATGCGCACAGACGTTTGCAATGGTCCTGTCATTGCAAAACGTGTGGAATGANAGCTCCTGCAACACTTACAGGATGGCATGATCATGGCTTGGTTGAGTGATGCGCACAGACGTTTGCAATGGTCCTGTCATTGCAAAACGTGTGGAATGAAATTCACAGGAGCAGCCCAGTTGGCAAACCACATGCAGATGACGCATTCCACATTGTGGCACAATGCCACTTCCTGCACATCCTTCCTGTGTGCCTACGTCCGGACCATACGTCAATGTGTATGCAATCCAAGCCCAACAGTGATCCGCAATGAACACCAATGCATCATTCTTAGGCAAATTGCAATGCAGTATGTCCGTGCAAGGGACCTTGGCCAATACCCTGGACTCTTCATGCCGTACACCTTGAATGCAGAGNAGGCAAATTGCAATGCAGTATGTCCGTGCAAGGGACCTTGGCCAATACCCTGGACTCTTCATGCCGTACACCTTGAATGCAGAGGAGCTCAGCAGCATCATTCCATTTGCTTCGGATGATTTGTGCCGTTTGCTTTGTGCAGTGACTCGATCACAGCAGCTGGCCACCTTGTGGACAACACCTCTGCTGACCCTTCTTCAATCGAAATGCTTGATTTGTGGCTTTGAGGCGGCGGACCAGATGCTCTCCTCACATTTGCAGCGTGCACACAGTCTGGCGCTCAACAGTGCGGGAATGTTGCAAGCACAAACCTTGCTGCCTTGGTGATTGGCTACTTTCAATGCTGTGCAACCCAACCATCCTGCCCAATTTGCGCTGCCACTTTTGCTGGAGACACTTTGCATCTCCATTTGGTTTCGTGCCCGATTCTGCACCAACTTGCGTGGGCACTTAGCAAACCCTGCCATGGCGGATATGGACATGGGGGCAGAGGCAGCGGTGTCAATGGCCCAAGTGGGCGATGTGTTCAGATACCTCGGGCCCCTGCTGGACAAAACNGGCGGATATGGACATGGGGGCAGAGGCAGCGGTGTCAATGGCCCAAGTGGGCGATGTGTTCAGATACCTCGGGCCCCTGCTGGACAAAACCAGCCTGAAGATTCTGGCGCCCATGATGCCAGCTCAGGATGCCCAGCCGGCCAAGAGGAGCAAAGCAGCGCCACCAAAGGGCAAGGGAAAGGGCAGGGGCAAAGCCAAGAAGCAAAACGACGAAGACTCAGCCTTGACAGAAGCAATCCAAACCCTGGGAAGACTGGTGCTGCGCTTAGACTTGCAAATGCGGCAACAGGAACTCAGCGGCTGCCTGATCTTTTTCATCAACAATCGAGAAGAGAGCATTCTCCCGTCGTTGTTGCAGACTACTCTCAGTTGGAAGACCCTGGCAGACAAAGGGCAGGTGACGAAGAGCCTGAGGAGAGCACTATGGGAGACATTGGTCTCCAGTCTTCTTCAGCGAGTCCTCCTGCTCTCCAAGGCCAAGGATGGCGATGCAATGAAGCTGAAGGCAAAACAAGTGGGCCTAGTGCTGGAGGACGGGTCATGGCCCTTTCAAACATGGTGTGCTCACCAGAAGAAACTGATCCAGACCAAGCAACCTCCCAAGAAAATGGAGGCCTTGATGGCCANGTCATGGCCCTTTCAAACATGGTGTGCTCACCAGAAGAAACTGATCCAGACCAAGCAACCTCCCAAGAAAATGGAGGCCTTGATGGCCAGTCTGACCGCGTTGGAGGAATGCAGCCGAGACCCAAGCCTTGTGTCATCCTTCCACACAATGAAGCCAGTTCCGCCAGACGTGAAGATGGAGGATCAGAAAGACCTGATGGTCTATCCTTGGAGGCTGCTGATCAACCAGAGAGCCGACGATCCCTGGAACATCTTGATGCAACTCCAGGGCTGCACGGTCTGGAATCTGATCGGGCTCCATTACAAACCCTCCAACATGCGCACCAGTGCCCTGGCCAATCAGCTGACCAAACAGCTGCAGGATCTGAGATGATCAGCTTCTTAGACCAAGGGGATTTGCTGGTCATNCCTCCAACATGCGCACCAGTGCCCTGGCCAATCAGCTGACCAAACAGCTGCAGGATCTGAGATGATCAGCTTCTTAGACCAAGGGGATTTGCTGGTCATGATGACCCAGATGAAACTTTGCAATCCTGCAAATTACTGCTATTGCAATGCAACCATGCATTGCATTTGGTGGGCAATCTTGAGTCGTTGTGGATACAGCCCTGGGGATTGGAATGCCAGCCGAGACACAATCCAAAAGTTCTTCAGTGTGATGGGGGACGCTCCAATGAGCCTTGAAGGCCATTTTGGTGAACTCTTCACCCAATGGGATCATGGTCAGCAACCTGCTGANCCAAAAGTTCTTCAGTGTGATGGGGGACGCTCCAATGAGCCTTGAAGGCCATTTTGGTGAACTCTTCACCCAATGGGATCATGGTCAGCAACCTGCTGACGCTGCTGAGTTCACATATTTTGTCTTGCGCTGGATGGATTCCGCGTGTTTCTCACACCGTTGGGGTCGCTTCTACACGGTGGAAAATCAAACCCAGATGCATGATCGAGGCGATGAGTTTCATCCGCTTTTCTTGCAAACTCCCAATAGTGCAATCACCTCTGCATGCCTGCAAGATTTGCTGAACTTGTGGACTGAGGAATATGGGATGACTACCACCTTGCTCGACTCCCCAGAAATTGTCATCTGCCATGTTGACCGTTTTGATCGTTTGCCAGATGGAACGATGCACAAACTCCAATTTTGGCTTCATGCGGATACTCAGTGTACCATTCCGATCATGCACTCAAACGGCTCTCAGGTCTTGCAGGACTATGTCCCAGTGGCACTTCTGGCGCATATGGGGGATCATGAGCGGGGTCATTTTCAAGCTGCATTGAGACTCACTGTGGGTGATGGGCCTGCCGCACTCCATACCCAGCACACTTTGTGGGCCGTGACAAATGACAATGTGGAACCCAAGATTCATCCCCTGCCTGGCCTGCCAGCATGGCTTTGCAAAAACATCACCATGATTTGGCTTGTGCGCAGTGATGCAGTGGACATATTCCGACCCCTGCGGGATCCTGGCGCGGGCTGGATGCGCCTGCGTGAGCTCAGAAAGCACGTAGCCCTGAATGTTGCAGGCCAAGCTGCTCAGCCAAACGCTGATGATGGATCCCAGGCTCGACCATTGACGCCACAGCACAACAGCCCTGATCGGGCCAATGCCGTTTTGCAAGCATCAGTAGAAGATTTCGAGACATCCACGGACGATACCATGGCAAGCCTTGTGCGTTTGATGAGTCATTCTGAAACCTAGACGTGTCACAGTCAAGATGCTAGGACGCCTTTTGTGCCTCCTTTCTTTTTCCAAGATGTGCCCAGATTGATGTTTTTGGCCACAGTGGCTGCATCACTCTTGCCATGCGCATTGCAATGAACGTTTTCTTATTTTTCCAGTTGTGACACGAGTGCCAAGTTGATTGCTTGTTTTCAGCATGACTCCTCTGCGTGAATGGTGAACGATTTTTCTTTGCGTTGATTCAACTGCGTACAGCTGGAAGCCTTTTGTACGGTTTCTTCTCTTCAGGATACCAGATGTCTTGGCCTTGTGCCTGCACGGACCGATGTTTCTCTTCAGGATACCAGATGTCAAGGCTCTGCCTGAACTGACCGATACAGGATACCTGATGTCATGGGCACTGTGTCCCGAACTGACCGAAGTGAGCAAAGCATTCTTTCCAGTGCTCATACAATGCCAGCTGCGGAGATGGATTTCTTTTACAGTTTTTCTTTCTGCTGCCTCAGAGCTGATGAGCTGCTCATACAGATCTATGTTTTCTCCAGGATACCTGATGTCATTTTGAGCACGGACCTGTGCTGCAGACATATGCTTGATCCTGGCTTTTGCACTGCTCCTTCGCCAGATGTACTCTGATATCCACTGCAAAGACTTCCAGTTGAATGCGGCAACAGCTACGAATTGGTCTCAAGACCTTTCAAACCGAAAGGCCGTCATGATTACACACATCATGATGTCATGCCCTGCGCGACTTATTGCAAGAAAATAAGAGCGTGAAAAAAAAAAATCCGGTCAGTTCCCATCATGTCTCATCAGGTCTTACCATGTCTCATCATGTCTCGTCATGTTTATCATGTCTCATCATATCTGAATGCATTTCATGTCATCGTATCTCATTATATCTCATCTGGTCTCGTCTCATTATATCCCTTCAATCGCATCCCATCCCATCGCATCATATCATATTTCAGCATCTCTCATCGTCTCATAGATAATTGTGCATCATTTTCCACAATTATCCCGCTTCTTCAACCCAGCGAAAATCACTACCCCATTGCATAGCTTTCGTCCACCCACCCAGGCCTCATGTTGCTATCAGCAGTCTCACCTGCAACTGTCGCTAAGGAAGATCTAGATGAGGTCAGGTGCTATTGACAATGAAATATGGACAGATGGGTGCTACTGCCAGATCTGCGGCCTCATGCTTCCAAAAGCACCAGCATTTTCTGACTTGCAGGTCATGATTGAGCTGAAGAGGATCTACCAGAAAGCTATAGAGAAGACGCGTAAAGCAGTTCATTCGCAGCCTGTCCTTTCCTGGAGTTCCTTTGTCGACACGAGTCTGCAAGGAGATTAAATGTTTATCTATCCGATATCTATCCTATTCCCAGAAAATTGATCCCGTTCGGTCTATTTGGAACAAACCGAGAACACTTGAGTGGTTATGAGGAACGTGGATGGTCTGAGGTTTTGGTGATGGCAGTTTCCAGTCTATTTATATATATATATATATACACATTCCAATGTCAAACTCATTGTGAGTTGTGATTTGCTAGATGGGGGTTGGTTAGACATTCTTTTTTGCACCACCCTGTTTCGTTACACGAGCACCTAGGAATCATGCTGGTAGCCAAGTAGCCATTTGTTTCCCTTTTGAGTTGATTTTTGTATCATTTCGCAAAGGGTGGAACCAAAACACGAGATTCAGCAAATGTTTTTGGTCAGAGGCCAGACATGGTCATTTGTTTGCTAAGGAATGCATGCTGCTGCAAGACTTGCCAAAGTTTTCATCAGGGCATGCAGTGAACGCCTCAGCCCCTAGTAGCCGTAGCGCTGTCCTCGTCTTGGCACGCGGGCTGTGCTGGTTATTTTTAGCCTCAGATACATTAGCCATGTTGGCCCCCCGATCAAAAGATATTAAATTAAGTGAAGGAGCGGCCAATCTCTGTGTATGATTTTTAAATGAAGATTGAGGCCCATGGTCGTCCAGCATTGCAACCACAACCATGGCCAAGGCTTTGCACCTTTTCATTGTTCAGCGAGAACTTTTGGGAGATGAGATGCCGGCCACAGGCACTTCACAGGCACTTCTCATGGCGTATGAAAAGGCCAAGAAACCTGTTTCGACTTCTCAGCGGTGGGTCAGCATCGTCACAGCGCTGTCTACAGCAGCAATCATTGTCAGTTTCTTGTCCTCAACTTGCCAGAGTGAGGGAGGCCATGCTTCCCACATTCTCGCCATTCTTCCCCTGCCTGCTCAAGAAGCCCGCTCCTCCCCACTCCTGCCCAGACATCCCAGGGCCCCAGTGGAAGCTTCAAAGCCCAGGTTTCGCTTTCATGGGCATCTCCCTGGACACCGATCCAGATTGGCCGGGGTGGATAATTCTGGATGGCATTTGTGCGGTGATTTTCGTTGCGGAGGTGGTTGTGAAATCCTGTGCACCTCGGCATCCGTGAATTCCGCAATCTTTCAAATCAGGGTGTATGTGAGCCATGACTGAAAACCATGCCAAGTGGTACTTGACCATACTTGACCACAATTGATGGTAGTCCCGGTCAAGACACCTTTGGAGTCGTGGCTAAGACACCATCAGTGTCATGGTTTAACAAGATGGGGTGGCGATTCAACATGTTCAAAAGCACTTGCAATATCGTGATTAGACTCCTGCTGGTCAAGATTGCGTTACTGGGGATAGGATTGACAATGCCGTGCACATGAATGTCATCAAATTTCAACACTCATTCCACTTGTAGAATTACACATGCCTCCGAGGAAGGCTCCGGAGATCGCAGAAGCACATCCAAACATTCCTGAAATTTCCTGAAGCCTGCTGTTTGCGTTTTTCTTTCCCCTTGATTTGTGAGAATGCGTCATTGATAGCCAAATGATGCCAAATGCATTCCTGCTATGGGACGCATGGTTCATACAATACGTCCCTCTGAGTCGTCAGGTGCTTACACCAACAGAATACTTTTTCGGGCGTGACTGCGTCTGGAATTTGTTCGATGTGGGCCTCTCTTTCGTGACTTGGCTTTGTGTTCTTTCACAGCGGATGTAGTTCGATCTAAAAAGTTTGGTTGGTTTAAGTGACTACGTGAGGTGGCGGTGACTGAAATCATCCTAAGCGTCTGGTTTGCCAGCGCTGGTTCCCAAACGAATCTTGGCAAATTTTGGCAAGACATAGCGAGAACATCAAGAACCATGAAGAATGTTTGAAACTGACTGACGCATACTTGCACCGAAATACTGTAATCCGACATATCCATACATATCTGTGGAACATCTATTAAATCCATTTAAATCCATGAACGTCTATGAACATCAGCATCATCAGCACCCTAGACATCGACCGGGAAAGCTCCGTGTTGCGTGTTTCCAGGCGGGCGGCCCTAGCGCTGCGTGGGCTCCGACTCGCCCGAATGGCTCGCCTGGCGAAACTGATGCGGATGCCGTTGCTCGAGGAGTTGGCAAATCTCATCTCGGGCCCTTCAGCCGCAGCCGAGTCAGCGAGAGTGACACGAACATATCTGACATATTCTGACATAAATGGACATATCTGAACTTGCAGGAAGCACTTGCAGGAAGCATGTCACACGGAATCATCAGAATCATAGCGAGAGAGAGAGGGAGAGAGAGAGCATGAATATGTGATGTATCATTTCATCACTTCGTTATTTGTCAATAATTAATATCAAAAACAATCAACCAGATCCGAATCTTATGGAATCTTATGCGTCGCTTTGAGTGCGATGCATTGCTTCATATTTGAACCTCGGATGTGAGGCTTTGTAATCAGTGCCTGGTCCTCAGCAATGGCAAGCTGCAAGCTGATCCTGGATGCGCCGGATGCTTGGTCAATCTGTTTCATAATGCACTATGCGCCCCGCGACTGTGAGGTTCGATCACTGTTCTGGGTGATGATTTTTTTGTGGCTCATTGTTTATGCTGCTGCCTCAGCCACTAAAGCCAAGCCTTGTAACAATCTGCACCCTGATGCTGTCCGAATGTCGAAGCAGCCGTACCGGCAGTGTGATACCAGGTCATTGCTCTTGGTTTCCGGGCTGGTGTCGGGACAGTCTCGGAATCAACTACAGACAGATGTGGCTACGGAGACTACTACGAGTTCAAGGTCCCGGACGGCCGTGACACTGACATGACGGACCCGCCTCTCCCGCCCGGTTGCTCCTCATCCAAAGCACGATGCATGTTTTCTGCATCTTTTAGTTTTTTTCGGCTGGTGTTTTCCATACTTTTACAGTACATTCTTTATGACCTCAAGGGTACTCAGTGCTGGCTTGAATAGCTGCAAAAGCGATCCAACCAAGGCAAACTGCACTACATGTATGGCGTGGAGTTTTGCGGTTCCGTCTTTGGTTGCATGTTCTCTATCTTCCGATGCATGATCAGTGAGTGCACGTCCAAAGGCAGTGGGCCAGGAGACAATATGGGAAGAACATAATGGAAGAACATGGGGGGAAGAACATGTGGGAAAAACAAACGGGAAAGGCATGGAAGATATGGAAGAACATAGGGAGAAAACACCGTAGAAAATAACGAGAACATCCGGGGAAATATAGAGAACATGAGGGGATTAGTAATGATAAAAACGGGGAGAAAACAAGGGGAGGAGAAAACAAGTACAGAAAGTAGGGAGAAATGGGGAAAACCATCACTCCAGCCTAAAGATGGATTTCTTGCAGTTTTAAGGCGGTTCCCAAAATCTTCCCAATGTAGAAGATGAGTATGCAATCACACACATGATTGGATATTATATAATATTATATATACATTTTTATATACATACATACATACATACATCCATGCATGCATGCATGCATGCATACATACATACATACATACATACATACATACATACATCCATCCATCCATCCATCCATCCATCCATGCATGCATGCATGCATGCATGCATGCATACATACATACATACATACATACATACATACACACATATATATATATATATAATATGAATTTATATAATATGTATATATATATATATTTACATATGTGTGTACATACATGTATATGTATAGATATGTATGGATATATATATATATATATCTATGTGAATATACACGGAAATATTTTCTTCAACAAGGGAGCAATGAGCAGCCACATGGATAGGAGAGAACATGAACCACGATTTGTGTGTGGTTTTGAGTTACGAACCATGAGCATGCGCACCCGGATTTGGAGTATGAACCTTAAAGATCTTGAAACACATCTTCATCACCAAACGAATCGTTTGAACATGTTTGAACGCATTGGTGTGTTGGCGATGTGTTAGTGAAACCCAGGGCAATGCTGACAATATTGCATTTTATTGCATTGTCATACGGATAAAGACACATAGAAATGCATTCGTACTTTCAAACACATCGGACCAGCTTCTGTCGTCCAAGATGTGGAGGTGGCAGGTCGCTGACCATGATCTTTAGCGATGGATTTGGTATCCAGTTCGATGTGTTCTATGCAGCAGCTATGGTAGTAGCATCCTGTCTTCAAAAGCGTGTCGGGCGTTTTTTCTCAAAGGTTTGCAGAACATAGCTCGAAACTCGATGATGCTTGAAGTGTCATGTGTGACAACTTTGGCCACCTATAGCCTATAGCCACCTGATGATCCAAGGTACTTTTTGGCCTCTTCAACATCATAACAGCAATTTTTGTCGAAGCCACTCTGACACTGGGCACTTTCACGCAACGTGTGCAGTTGTTTGAATGAGTGGTTCCGAGCCATCGTGCTTCGATGCTCTTGGATGACAATGTCATGTCAGCTAAGGAATGGTTTGAAAGAAAATGAGGTTCAACGGAGATACGCCAAAGCATACGAATCCAACTACATGACAGAACAACTTGCCAAGCTCGTCATGACGGTATCCACCCAAGTGCAAAAACTCAGAAGCAGGACACCAGACATGCTGAGAACATCTGAAAACAATACGGTTTGCACCTTCTTGACTCTTGGAAACTGCAATTTTGCACTTTATGGGTTTTTTGCGCAGGACTGCTTTGCCAGCGATTTTGGGGTTGAGGCATTGTTGTTACCAAACATGATGCCACCATTTGAGATGTTGCAGCAAGGTTGCAGGTGTTCACAGTGGGATTGCATTGGGTTGAGATGAGGGATACTGTGGTTTTGCTGGAATATGATGGATGTCACAAGTTGTTGAGCCCTGACCGTCAGTAGCGCCAATTCAAACAGCTCTTCACCCAGTGCCCTTCAGAATGGCGAGATCTACATAGGCGACTTGGATGTCACAAAATCAAAGTTTTGGGTCACCATTATTTTGAACACAGTGAATGCTCCGAATTTGCTTAGGTGAGGAGGAGTTTAATCAGCTGGTCAGACAGCCTGATGCTGCTTGGACATGTACTTGAGCAACAGATATGGGTCCAGTATTCAGTATCCGAATGGGGGTTACCATTATGGGTTACCAAATATTATCGATAAAATCCTGTTCAACGCGCTTCTGACATTTGGAGTTTTTTTTTTTTTGGGGGGAGAATTTAGCAATGCCCACGATTTAGACTGTCGGATCTGTCGGTGGCGAGAATCCAACTCAGCTTGGTTACGCTGATCCTGCATGCAGCCCAAAAGGTCAGACTCATTCTGAATGATCTGGACGTGCCACTGGGCGGAAATATGTAGATGCTTCGGTCATCCCTAGAACAGCCAGCATTTTTTGCGCCCCAAACGCGCGAACAATTCCGAAACAAATTTCTTTTAAAACCCTTCTGCTATGAGTATGTGTGACAGTGCTCTTTGTGGATGCGTGCAGATACTCCAGACTGTAAGCAATCAACGGATAGGCGAGGAAGCACAACCAGATCGAACTGAGGGAACTGAATGCCACGTCACTCTGCGGAGCATTGTTGATACTTCCTCAGAAGTGGCAGGTCGGATCGTTGACTACTCTGGTGGTTCATTTGCCCTGCCGGACCTAACTTTGCGCACAGAACCGGACGTTGGCCCGGAGCCGGTGTTTTCTCGCGCGAAATGGCCCTTCTGTTTCACGGACCCCCATGAAGTCTGCGAAGGGTTGTTGCCGCAAATTATTGTGAAACGCACCATAAATAAAATTGTGTGTCGTATGCGTGGCGAGGGCGCACAGCTAGTGTACCGTCCATCCGTGCAAGGCAGTTAGAACCGCGGATGAAACATGGGTTTAAACCGTTGGAAAAATGAGATATCGTATGTCATGGTGGGCGAACGTTTGGTTCTGCGGGTAACTTTGCAAAGCCGACAGTCAAGGTTACGCGCCAGCCAGCTCACGGTGTGATGGCATGCATCTTCTTGTCTTGGGGCCAGAAGGGTTCAGATGGATCGTTCGATGGTCAGTCTATGTGTGCTGTTGGCCAGCGGGGAGTGCAGTCAAGCTTTGTTTCGATACGTCCCGATTTCGTTTTTTTGGTGTTTTGTCTTGCGTTGTACTCGTGCCTTGACTGCCGCTGGGTTGACCGCTTGCGCACACAGCCCTGTTGCGGACATTCTAGCGTTTTTAGTTGCTGTGAGACATTGGAGGTGCAAAACCTGTTGTTTTCTATGCAAACTGTACAGGGGAGAAACAAACACCCATGAAGGCAAGGGTACTGACAATTAGTGCGGCCTTCGCCTGCTATCAGAGCCCGAGTGCTGTTATTGAGAACAATTAATCTATTTGAAGCTGCCCTGAAAATGTTCATGCATGAGAATCTGGAGTTCCCAGGGTGGAAACAAACGGTGCCCAAGGAGTGTTGAGCCACGACCAGGGATCTTCGAAGCTTTCAACACAGATCCTTGGACACCATCGGTGGAACTAAAACAACACATTGACATGCATTTGTGGAAGCCTTTCGTTGCAAACGCGGCTCGAGATCTACCATTGATGTGGGTCGAAACAGTCAATAGATCATAATAGATCAAATAGCCAAGGAGCAAGATGGAACCGTATCTTTGTCAGAGCTGGTGCCAGGGCCACAGTCCTTACCTGCTGTGATACACAGATCACTGCTGCTTGTGTCATTGGCGGCTGTGGGTAGCCGGAGCCTAGGTCTGGTCTGATGAGACTGCGTGGAGACCTTCACAAAGTTGATATGGTCATCGCGCAAATGAGTTTGGACAACATGCAGCTCCCTGACTTATTGGTTATTGGAGTGGAGCCAGGCCACAAATTCCACATTATGCAGAGGCCAGGTAATGTAACAGCCAAGTGCAAGACGGCCGGCACCTTTCAAACATGTCCAAACTGAGGAAACAGATTGGAGACGCTTTGCTGCATTTTGCTATGTCGATTCGCATTGAAGTTTGCAAGCCCATTGTCCTCATATGTCCCATATGTCCACACGCCATTTGTTTCTGGGTAGGAATGCCATTTCCCATACTTCACCATACTTCACCATACTTCACCATACTTCACCATACTTCACCATACTTCACCATACATCAACACACGTCACAATACTTCACGTACTAATACTTCACCAGTCTTTTAAAACTCTAAAACTGCGTAACTGCGCTGTCAGGATCTTAAAAAAGCTGCAACCAACCAGCGCAGAAAGAGTCGCGCAGATCGGGGCCCGGTGAAGGTCAAAGTCTTGGCCACTCGAGCGGCATCCAAGATAGCGATGCCGAAGGCAATCGCAGCTGCGCCGCAGAATGCTGTTTCACTTGGCTGATTTTTATAGCGAAGATGGACAAAAATGGATCTCCCCTGAGCTCCAGATAAAGCTGATAAAGTGTGCAACTGTGCAAGGTGAAACTAAAACTTCTTTCTTGTTTCTGTGACGACAACATCCCGATTTGATGAGGAGGGGGTCCGATTTTTTGCCATTGGAGTTTGCAGCATGGGGGAATGCTCTGCGCGATCTGTATCGCAAAGGTGTGTGGATGTGATGATGGTGGGTTCCTTCCCCCTGAGCGGAGGGCTCCCTTGGCTGCCTGTCAGCGCATGATGCGCATGACATCCCGACGTATGGCTGGAGGGCAAAAAAACCTGTAGGCGTCCTGCTTGATGCATGACAGCAGACAATGTGGCCAAGGTGGCACTTGTGTTGTTGAGATTGGGTGGGCTCACTATAAGGTGGAAGATTTAAAGAAAGTTGGACTTGCATAAACTTGCATGTAGACCTACTATATTTTGGAATCACCATAAATTTCCTGATGCAATTGATTTTCTCACCATGCAAGCGGGAATTCTTCATGCCCGGCCTAGCTCAAGGCAAATTCTTCACCGCTGCGCTGCATTCGTTCAATACAGTGCCAACACTAGTGTAATGGTACCCGCGCCAGCATTGAACAATAAAGCATGTGCCTAATGACATGCCCGGAAATCGTTTGGAACACGACCACCTTTCGAAAGTGACTATATGGAAATAGCTAAGGACAAAAGGCTACCTAAAAGTTTGTTTCACCCTTGGTACATGCATGATTGGAAACAGCACATGCGCTTATATCCTGGGAATCACGTGGAATCAGGTTGGATAAGATCAAAACTTGAGACACATGACCCACGTGTCGCATGCCCACATTTGACCTGATGGCAGCCATGGCTGACTTGGCTGCAATGTCGCCGGGAACACCCTCACGCTTTCAGCAGCTGATGACAGAACTGCTGGCAGAGCATGCCCCCTGTCTGAAGTGAATCCTTTGCTCAGACTTTGCGGATGGTTTTTGATTATTTTTCCCTGACACTCTCATAGTTCGTTGCCCTTATTTGCACATGAGTCATATTGAGTTCGTACTGGTATTATTCTACAGCCGTTGTGCACGTTACAGAAGGCATCCCCGGCCCTATTCAGGATCGGGAGGTGCAACTCCTGAAGCAGCAGAAGGAAGAATTGCAAGAGCAAATCATCTCTTTGGACATGGCTGGACGCGAGCCGGAGGCATCTTGGCTGTAGCCGAGGTCAAGTGTTAGGAACAGATGACTTGCTCGGCCGAATCTCGGCGTGGGGGAAGGGGAGTCCTGCACTCACTCTCACTGGGTGTCGAAGTCTGCCGAATCGCAGGAGCGCGAACTTCCTGAGCTTGAGACCAATGATGAGGCCGCACCATTCCTAGAGGACGCGCCAGAATGATGCAGAATTAAATCCACTATATATATATATATATTATCGAAGGAAGTTTAGAAGTGAAACTTCCGACAATATGGACAGTTGAAAAGCAGAGGTGAGAAGAGCCAACATGTGAAGAGCTCAGCCATGAAGAAAGTCAGAAGATGAAGAAAGTCAGAAGAGAGAAGATAAGAGATGAGAAAGTCAGAAGAGAAGAGATGCAGGTGTGNTGTGCGAAAAGGTAGGAAAGTCGCGAAACACTGTGTTTTTCCAATGTTTTGTGGCTCCGGAGGGTCGAACAGTAGGCTCGCTAAAGCGGCGGGTGCGGACACATCTTGGCAGATGAGACATGAAAAAGTGCACGGCGCTGTGGCGCGAAGCACATTTGGAAGTAAAAAGTGTTAAAAACTGTCATTCTCGGAGCACTTTTGGAAGTTGAGACGTGGAAAAAGTGCACGGCGCTGTGGCGCGAAGCACATTTGGAAGTAAAAAGTGTTAAAAACTGACGGTCTCGGAGCACTTTTGGAAGTTGAGAT
>BGPT01000457.1:203652-220637 GCA_003297045.1 Symbiodinium sp. clade C Y103 | reverse complement strand
CTTAGTTACTTAGTCAGTTAGTCAGTTAGTCAGTTCGTCAGTTAGTCAGTTAGTCAGTTAGTCAGTTAGTCAGTGAGTCAGTGAGTCAGTGAGTCAGTTTGTTAGTTTGTTAGTTAGCTTGTTAGTTAGGTAGTCAGTCCGTCAATCAGTTAGTCAGTTAGTCAGTTAGTCAGTTAGTTAGGCAGCCAGATAGATAGACAGATAGATAGGCCGACGCTCCAACCACCTTNTTAGTCAGTTAGTTAGGCAGCCAGATAGATAGACAGATAGATAGGCCGACGCTCCAACCACCTTTTGATCCATCAGTGGATCTGCTCTGCCATCCATGAGTCACAACAACTCACCTCTCCTATAGTGTGCTATTCCTGAAACTTCCGCCACCGCCTTGTGCGGTACTACTGGTACACATATGGATGTATATCTATAAGCTATAATAATCCAGTCCAACCCGATAGATGTTCAAGTAAAACACTCAAACATATACTTAATCATTTCAATTGTTTGTAAGGTTAATGGCCACTCGTATCAGTACTTGGCACGAGCGAAGGAGCCTTCCACCGAGCATCCCCTGCGACAGGCAATGATTATTTTGCTCTTGGCAGCATTCTTTGCTCCCGCTTTTGCTACCAATAGAACTGCTTGTAGTGATGGTCTTTGCCAGGAAGCTAAGCTGGACATGCTTCCTGGGCCCCCGACTGTCACTGTAGAGTACTTGCCAGAATGGCATCAAGCCAAGGCCGAGGCCAAGGGTGTTGCTGTGTGAGGCTGCTTGAAATCTACAACATAAGGGATTGTACTTGGATGGTGGCTGTTTGATGCTGTTTGAATATGTTGGAATTGTTTTGGCATGGCATTTCAGTTTTTGGCATGTGATTGACTGCAGGTAGAGGTGGAACCAGCGAGTGCTGCCAGAGCAAGCTCTCCCAAAAGAGCTCGACTTGCACCAGAACCGCTGGAACAGGATGTCACCCTTCTGATCAGTACTTTTAAAATGCGTTGTTCGAACTTCAAGCACTGTGTTGCATTTTGAACTGCAGCGGCCAATTTGCAACGGTTGGCTGGTAGGATAAGCAGTTCCTGCTCAGGAGACTTTCAAGCCCTCGAGCCCGGAAGGTGAACCTGTTCGGCTGAGTCAAACATCGGACCAGGTGGAAGTAGTCCCTTGGCCAAGAGTGACACTTCGCATCACTTCGCATGTTTTGTAGCACCCCTCTCGTTGAGCAATTTGTGCCGGTCCTTGCAAGAGCTGTCAGGTCAGGGCCATAGCCTACACGCTTCGGTTGCCTGGTTCAGCCTTATCAGGACTGCAACTTCTCGCGGTCCCTGCTTCTAGAGGGAGAGACAGAGAGTGAGAGCAAGAAATACAATAGTTAGGCTCATCTATCTATAACTGCGTGTCTTCCAAATAGCATGTGGGTGTCCAATTTACAGCTTGAAGATCTGAACATCTCCATTTTAAGATACAGCATCTCTCCTGAAGGCAAATAAGTATAAACTATAAACACTTTCCTGTAAGAGGTTCCAAGGAAGGCATTTTTGAAATTTACATCTGGGAAGACATTTTTTGAATCACATCTCTTTGGAACACAAAAAATGAAACAACATGGAACAACCAAGTTCCAGGGAAGGCATTTTTGAGGTTTACATTCCTTTGGAACACAATAGAAAATGGAACAACCAGGTTCCAGGGAAGGCATGTTGGAAATTTACATCTCTTGGGGCACCAAAAATTGGAACAACCAAGTTCCAGGGAATGCATTTTTGAGGTTTTCATCTCTTTGGAGCACAACGAAAATTGGCACAACATGGAACAAGCAGGTTTTCAGGAAGGCATTTTTGAAATCTACATCTCGGTGGGGCCCCAGAAATTGGAACAACCAGGTTCCAGGGAGGGTGAATAGATTGAAACAAATGAGTCGGAACCTATCTGGGTTTCAAAAAATTATGAAAGCGTTGACCCCAAACAGATGTGGGAAATCCATGGAAATCCCAACTATATTTTATTTTCGCGGCAAAAGGGTTTCATTTCGGCATGAGTGGGAGACGAAAGCGGGAGACAAGTGTAAATTCATGCAGCCCAGAGCACCCAGAGTGGGAAACAAGTGTGAGGGACAAGTGTGGGAGACAAGTAGGAGACAAGTGTAAAATCATGCGGCCCAGAGCACCCAGAGCGGGAGACAAGAGTGGGAGAGAAGTGGGGGAGACAAGTGTAAAATCATGCAGCCCAACGCAACCAGAGGGAGACAAGAGTGGGAGACAAGTGCGAGACAAGTGTGAAATTAAGCACCCAGAGTGGAGGGCAAGTGTGGGAGACGAGTGGGAAGCAAGTGTAAAGTCATGCGATCCAGAGCACCCAGAGTGGGAGACAAGTGTGGGAGACAAGTGTAAAGTAGTGCGATTCAGAGCACCCAGAGTTGAAGACAAGAGTGGGAGACAAATTGGGGACAAATGTAAAATCATGCGGCCCAGAGCACCTAGAGTGGGAGTGAAAAGAGGGAGACAAGACAAGTGTGGGAGACAAGTGCAAAATCATGCGGCCCAGAGGACCCATACGGCCCGACCGTAGTGGGAGACAAGAGTGCGAGACAAGTACGGGACACAGATGTGAAATCATGCGGCCCAGAGCACCCAGAGTGGGAGACAAGAGTGGGAGACAAGTGAAAGATCATGCGGCGCGGAGGACAAGAGTGGGAGACAAGTCTACAATTATCCGGCCCAGTTCACCCAGCTTGGAAGACAGACAAGTGTAAAATCATGCCGCCGAGAGCACCCAGAGTGGGAGACAAGAGTGGAAGACATGTGTAAAATCATGCGGCCCAGGGCATTCAGAGTGGGAGACAAAAGTGGGAGACAAGTGTGGGAGACAAGTGTGGGAGAGAAGTGTAAAATCATGCGGCTCAGAGCACCTAGAGTGGGAGACAAGAGTGGGAGAGAAGTGTGAGACAACTGTAAAATCATGCGGCCCACAGCACCCACAGTGAGAGACAAGTGTGGGAGACAAGTGTGGGAGACAAGTGTGGGAGAGAAGTGTAAAATCATGCGGCTCAGAGCACCTAGAGTGGGAGACAAGAGTGGGAGACAAGTGTGAGACAACTGTAAAATCATGCGGCCCACAGCACCCACAGTGAGAGACAAGTGTGGGAGACAAGTGTGGGAGACAAGTGTGGGAGACAAGTGTAAAGTAGTGCGGTTCAGAATTGAAAAAACAACAGGTGGCTTGGATTTTTGTGCCTTTCAAGACTGGGAGGTGAACACAATGAAAAACGGTGAGTTCAATTTTTTGGGCCCTCCCAGATTGGAAGGTGAACAGTGCAAAACACGTCACACTTTTGGCTGACAAAATTATTTGTCCAGCAAAATCCGTCACCATCTGTGGCATCCCACGGGTTCTGAAATGTGATGGTTTTTGGTAAAACCCCATTACAAATCCTAGGCAAAAAAACACTTTCAATCACTTTCTTGTTGTAGCCTTCAATGTCAAATTGTGATTAATTTGCACTTAGACATGAAATTGTGATGGGATTTTTGAACATTCAGCAGGCACGGGACCCCCCAAAAGGTGATGGGTTGGCTTGGCCCGATCTAGCCGGACAATAATATTTGTCCAGCAATTCGGTCAAAATTGTGATGGGATTTTCAAAATTCCCGTCACACTTTTGGCTTACACAAATATTTGTCCAGCTAAACCCGTCACACTTTTGGCTTACAAAAATACTTGTCCAGCAAAACCCGTCACACTTTTGGCTGACAAATATATTTGTCCAGCAAACACCTTCACACTTTTGGCTGACAAATTTGTCTAGCAAAACCCGTCACACTTTTGGCTAACAAAAAATTGTCCAACAAAACCCGTCAAGTTTGCGAAAAAAATGCAAGGCAAAACCTGTCAGACTTTTGGTTTGCAAAAAAAATGCAGGTTTAAAACCTGACACGTTTTTTGGTTTTAAACAGACGGATTTTTGGCTGACAAATATATTTGTCCAGCAATTTGTGCGTGCAAAATTGTGATGGGATACAAGGAAATACCATGACGATTTTGGTTCGCGAAAAAAATGGCCCAACAACAACCCGTCACACTTTTGCATGTGATTTGGTTTGTCCAACAAAACCCTGCAAAAAAATTGAGTTTCAATCCCTCGCACTCTTTGGTTGCAAACATGTTTGTCTAATTTGGGCAATTCTCCTAATTTGAGCCTGTCACACTGTTGGGTTGCAAAAATGCATTCCCAACAACACCCGTTGCAGTTTGGGGTGCCGAATTTGAGAAAACATTCTGAGCAACCCCTCAAAACCACACTTTGAGAAGCATATGAAGCCACTTTGCTTTGATGGCTAGGCTCCTTCGTTGGAATTTAAGTATTCGCTGAAGTTGAAAAAACTGACACCGTGGGAACGTTTACATGGATCCTATTGACGCCCAGTTGCGTGCTTTGTTGACAAGTGCTTAGCATAATTGGCATGTAGCAACTTATGTGCATGTCCTGACTATTTGTTGCCAAAGATTTGCATTCCGATTGAGATTTCTTGAGCATCATGTCAGTGTTCTACCGCACCCTTTGGTTCTATCATTGTTGCAAGGCTTAGAACGGCTATGGTGACTGGGTTGCTTACACGGTTTTGTCTGTCTGTCCTGTCCTGTCCTGTCCTGTCCTGTCCTGTCCTGTCCTGTCCCGTCCCGTCCCGTCCCGTCCCGTCCCGTCCCGTCCCGTCCCGTCCCGTCCGTCCTGTCCTGTCCTGTCCTGTCCTGTCCTGTCCTGTCCTGTCCTGTCCTGTCCTGTCTGTCTGTCTGTCTGTCCGTGTGCGTTTGCATGCGTGCGTGCGTACGTCAGTTCCGCGGCGCGTGGCTTCAAGCAATCTCCCAACTTTGTGTCCATCAAAGTGGCTGTGACCTTTATCGATCATGTAACATTGTCAAGTGGCAGTTGCGTTTCCAAGCTGTACTTTGGACACCCACATGCTACTAGGAAGACACCCACTTATAGATAGATGAGCCTAATAGTAGTAAAGGGCTGAAAGATGTTTGCAAGGACTGACAGACGTTTGCAAGCCACTGCCGCAGGCGAAGTGGACATCGCGGAGGGGCAAATGGTGGTCATGGTGAAGTGCGGTGAAGTGACGGGGGATATTCCGACCGCGGCTGCGCTTCGGCAGGCCCAATGCTCTACACTACACATTTCGAAACATCTCCAGTTCACTTGCCGAACAGAGTAGTGTTGCAATGTGCAGGACGGACGCCAGGAGGCTGAATTACCTAATCAGATCAGCAGCGACGAAACTTGGGCCACGGCATCTTGTTTGTACGGAGATGAAACCCCCAGAGGTAGCAGCGCTGGCTATGCTGTCATCAGTTAGTACCGACATGAGAGACGATGTGAGAAACTAAATCGTTGAGCTTAGGCATGGGATAACACAGGCGGTGAAGTGTTCCTTGGCCGCAAGATGGGTTTGTCTGGAAATAGGGCAACCCCAAAAATCCAATGTTTGACCATCATTTTCCTCTCTGACATGGACATGTTGGATCATTTTGATTCATTTTGGGGTTTACCCCGTTTTTGGACACAACACGAGAGACTTTCTTTTGGCATCCAATGTCATTCTTAAGACTTTGACCTTCATCTCCAGGCTCCTGCACGTGCCGCAGTCCATGCTTGAAAAGAGCATCCCATTCGATGTGCAAACCGCTGGTTCAGCCATTCGCATTGCTAGTGGAACGATGCAGCTAAATTCCGAGCGACAGCAGCTGGCCTGCATGCATCCCAAGAGTTGCAGCTCTCTTGATCTCTCTTGTATTCTCTCGTCATGTTCTCAACGGCCCGCCCCTTTTGGGTTGATTATGGTTGATTATTCCAGCGTTTGGCGTGTTGTGAGATAGGTGCTCATAGCTGATGTATTGGCATTCGTGTGTTTGAGGTAGTTTGCCCAGAGCGAATTGTCGATGCGAATCGTGTCAGTTTACTTTACGAGAAATGCCAAAAAGAGGCAGTGGCTGTTTGTCATCTTACCCGTCGACCCTTTTTGACCTTGACATGGGATGGATTTGCTAAAGAAGGCCCAAGATGGAACCGTGATCTGATCAGCGCTCGTCGTCATAGTCCTCAACTGCCGTTTGCCCTGGTTCCACGTATAGAATCCACCCCAACGGATGAAGGAATGACCATGACCAACTGATTGCCGCCTAAAAAATCCCAATGATAATCAGATCATCAGATCGCCATAGCCTGGTCACTCCAAGGCAGTGGATGCTTGACTGCGGTGGTTTTCTCGAGAGCGAAATTCACGTTGAGAAGGCCTTGCGCAGCATGACTTGCCCGACTGCACACATAGGATACTGTGCATCATGATTTCGCATGATTTCGCCAGAGATTGCCACATATTGCCAGACATTGCAAGTGTTGAGAATGCAGGCAAAGACACCGCCTGGGATTCTCGTATGCAGAATCGCTTGCAACCAGGTTTGCCACCTGGAAAGTGCAAGGGTAAGCTTGTTCAAAGGAAAGTGACAACTAAGGACCATGCGCCGTGCCAGCACAACGACACGGGCCAGAATCGTTGAGAGGCTGGCAATTGTTGAGATAAATGGATATAAATCGGACTTTGCAGTGCATCAGTATTTCATCATTCTGATAATTCTTTCCTGAAGCTCGCATGGTCATATAAAAATCAGACCTCCAGCAGACGGAAGCTCACCCATCAATGCCTTCATGGCCAAGCCGGAGGTTAGAAAAACTCTTTGATGTGAAAGATGGGGCAGCCAAAGTTGTAATGCCAGCAGATCCTTGCGTGCATTGTGAGTGCAATTTCTTCACAGACCATTTCTATCCATTTCTAGCCATTTCTGCAGTGCAAATCATCCTGCTGCCACTGAGGATTTGGGTCTTGCTATGCGCAATGCTGGCTTTTTGAATGCAAAGTCTTCGAAAAGACAATCCACGAAATTTGAGTCGCGGCTAGCGCCTGCCCCTTGCCACAATTTCTCCATGACGGGCAGCAGACGGTTGTTTTCATGAACCTGAATCAATCAACAATTTGACCTGTCAGCGTTGCCAAGGAAGACCTGGATGAGGCGCCAGCTTGAGAAGTTGCTTGAGAATGCTTGAGACATTGCTTGCGCTTTGCCTACCTTTGTGGTGTCATGATTCTGCATGATTCTGCCAGTGCCAAAGGTTCTTGCGCACTCCACAATTTATGTGCTTAGATTGTCAGGTCATGATTGAGTTGAAGAGGATCTCTCAGAAGACCATGAAGGGCAAATGGAAATCTCGCAAGACAGATATATTGCAGCCCGTTCTTTCGTGGTCTTCCTTCGTGGACGCTAGTTTCCAAGAATCGGATGGGCAGGGGTGCCATGGGGTGCCATGGGGTGCCAGAATTGGCTTCACCAAAGGTCGAACCCTGTTTTTTTGGGAAGAAAGGCGATGTGACCATTTGCATTCCATTTGCATTCCATTTGCATTCCATTTGCGTTCCATTTGCATTCCATTTGCATTCCATTTGCATTCCATTTGCACACATTTGCCCGTTGGCATTGCCGTTGGCATGCATTTACATTAAAAGTTACAGACATTTGCCTCAAGGATGCCCAACATCTTCAGCGCGAATAAATTTTCCGTATTGAACTTGATGACTTTCATTTTCTTTCGCGGTTTGGGTGTGTGCAATGCGTCAAGTCGGTGGCCGTTGCCCGAAGCGGTGCGGCAACTGTAACATGACCAACTAATGTAGATGATGTTCATTCTGCATTTTCTTGCTGACAATCCTCGTTTTTTGTGCTCGATGTGGAAAGCAGTCCTGGATATGCGCTTGCGTGGCATAGGCTTGGAACTTCTTTGTTATATATATATATATACACATACCTATAACTATATATACACGCACTCATCACACACACAAGCATCACACTATCTATCTATCTATCCATCCATCCATTCATTCATCCATCCATCCATCCATCCATCCATCCATCCATCTATCTATCAATCATTCCTACCTACACAATTTCACATAAATACACACATACCGCACGCGAAACAATTGGGGAAATATCAAGGACGAGGTAGCACATTGGGCAGCGCTTCTAAAAATGAGGTGCTTTATGCACAAAACAGGCGGTGGCGCGCCTCATGCTTCGGTTGCATTTGACGGCACTACGAACCACCGAGGAGTGTATGCTGATGGAAAATTTGCCTACATTCACATCAGGGCATGCCGTTGGGACCCCGGCGAGGTAGGGGGCAGGCCTAGAGGCCTGGTTTTGTGCGGTTTGGTAGGCTTTGTGGTGCTTTGACAGGGCTCTCATCTACTGATTCCTCCTCTTTGTACCTTTGTTTTGTTCAAAATGACCTTGGGGGTTTCATGGCGTTGATTTGGGATGGCCCCGTGAGAGCAACATGGATTGGCAGATATACTTCAATTTCATGCGGGTGTGGGATTGAACCGAGGCTTTGCACCTTTTCATTGTTCAGCGAGAACTTCTGGGAGATGAGATGAAAGCAACAGGCACTTCCCAGGCACTGCTCATGGCCTATGAAAAGGCCAAGAAACCAGTTTCAACCTCCCAGCAAGGGGTAAGAGTTGTTACGGCGCTGTCCACGGCGGCTATTATTGTCAGTTTCTTGTTCTGCAAATTCCTTCGAACCGGAGACGTGTGGATCTCATACTGGATGGTGACGATTCTGTGGAAACCAAGGCTTTGCTTTCATGGGCGTCTCCCTGGACACTGATCCAGATTGGCCAGGGTGGATCGTTCTGGACAGCATTTGTGCGGTGATCTTCGTCGCCGAGGTGGTCGTGAAATCCGTTGTGCCTGGTTGTGGAAAGCTATGGAAAGAATGGATTGAATCGGAACATGTTTGTTGCTGCAATCAGAGCACATCGCTGCACTTCGCAGCACGATTCCATGAACGGCCGCAAGCACCAAACCAGTCCGGAAATGTTATGATATGTTACGTTTTAATACCAATAGTACTGCACGAGGCGGTGGCGGAAGTGCAGAGGTAGGAAACCTATAGGAGAGGTGAGTTGTTGCGATGCATGGATGGCAGAGCTAACCCATTGATGGACCAAAAGCTGGTTGAGGCTTTGAGTCTCTCTCTCTCTCTCTTTTTCTTTTTTTTTTCTCTCTCTCTCTCTCCCTCTGTCTCTCTCTGTCTTTTTTTTTTCTCTCTCTCTCTCTCTCTTTCTCTCTCTCTCTCTCTTTCTCTCGTTCTTTCCCTCTCTCTGTCTCTCTCCATCTCTCTCTCTCTCTCTCTCTCTGTCTTTACATGTCTTTATCCATCTGTCTGCCGGTCTATCTCTCTGACTTTCTATCTCGATCTCTTTCTATCTATCTCTATATATATATATATCTCTCTCTCTCTCTCTCTGTATCTCCCTCTCTCTCCATCTATCTCTCTCTACCTTTCCCTCTCCCTCCTCTCTTTATCGACCGACCGACCGACCGACCGACGTGCCTACCTACCTACCTACCTACCTATCTACCTATCTACCTATCTACCTATCTACCTATCTACCTATCTACCTATCTACCTATCTACCTATCTATCTATCTATCTATCTATCTATCTAAATATCTATCAATGGTTCTTTATGCTTAAGATTATTCAAGTCTGAAGTCACGATTTGCGAAGAGTGTTTCTCTGGAGAAAACAATCCTGACGGCGCGTGGGACGAATGAGTATAGATCCATATGTGGGAACCGCGACAAACTTGTATGGTTTGTTTTACATGCTGCACATGATCTTTGCATTGGTGATTGGACACTTCCCTATATTGAGAGTTTGCACCAAAGTTTCAGTTCGTAGTCAAGCGCGCCTTATCAATTTTACGATGCTTTCAGATGCTTTCAGTCCCAACATCTCAGCCCCACTGCGGCCTGCCAGCCGGCACACACACACACACTGTGTTCAATTGGCGCGGGACCACCGCTACATCAACCACAATCGGAAACCATAAGCCAACCATACGACAACCAGATCCTGCCAGATGGGGCATTGAAATTAACATCATGGGGCATTAGCTGCATTGAAATTAACATCATGGCAGCATCGCTAGATCTTGTGCAATTGCAGGCAGCAAGTACAAAGTTTTTGCCAGGTGGAAAGGCAGGCCTAGAGTCAATCCCACAATGGGAAAACAAACACCTGCAATTGCACAACACCTGCAGCCGCACTCCAATCCCAAATTCCTTGCACCATCCTGCAGTTTGCGGGCCGATTGCAAACCCAATCTTGTTCCCTTATTCGCATGTCTTCTTCCTCTTTCTTGTGACGCATTGTGAAAGGGATATCTCGAGGTCTTTACTGCTTTGCAAAACAAAACAGGTATCAGTCGTCTCGTGTCTCGTGAGGGTGGAGGAAAGGCACACAGGAACGCAATGAATGCAAGAGGGGGATAAAGTTCGGATAAAATAAAACGTAGTCAAAACAAGGTCTCAACAACAGGCCCAGGATGGCTTGATACACCTTTCTACACCCGGTTGTGAAAGTCGTGGCGGTTGTATACTTTTCTTGAATTTAGCTTGGCGGATCAATTTTAGGAAGTCGTTGCGATTGTGGCGTTTAGGTGGTGAATTGTGAATCTTGAAATTAGTAACATGTTTAGATGATTTGATGTAAAAATGGGGTTTAGGTTGTGTTTTGCTCCACTTTGGGGGGCTCAAATATAGACATAGGCGAACATAGGCCATCCTGACCTGCTGCACCATGCCTAGTGGTTCCTCTCCCTGAGTCCGCCTGGCGCAGGGTCCTCATGGTTTTTCTTTCTCTTCCCCAGATAGCTTTCGCTACCTTTGGCTATGAGGGTTCTTGTTCTTACTTCTCAATCAGTCTCTGCCTGCATTTTGCTTTGGCTGACTGCCCAAATTTGTGGCTACCGCCTTGTTTGCCAGCTTCTTGTCTCCCTTTGTCTCCCTTGCTCGCCCTTTGTCTCTTAATCCGTTTGCTTGCTCTTGCCTGCAGCCCTTGACTTGCACTGTTCGGAATTGTTCGGAAAAGACTGCAAAAGCGAGCGGCTACAAAAGAGTTGTCAGGAGCCTTGGGAGGTCACTCTCCCCAAATTTGATTTCGGACCTCGTTCGGACCCTCGTTCGCACATCGTTCGGACCTTGTTAAATGCAGCCAGTCAAAACCCAGCTCCGACAGGCCTTTGAATGGTTTTCCAATGGCACGCAAGCTTTAGGTGATTCCTGGCTGGGAGAGGAGACAACGGAGAGAAGGGAGAAGAGGTAGGAGGGCTGCTGTTCTGCTGCTGCTTGTTTTGCTGCTACTTTGTTGGCCAAAAAGGCATGACAAGGGTGTGACACCTCAGGGTTGCATTGACAAGGGAGGAAAGGGATTAGGCATGAAACAGTTTTCACTCTTTTTTTAGCTTGGGAAATCACATGAAATTACATTTTGCAGGGTTTTCGTAGCATTAGCGCCTTGCGAGGAATGCGCGATCCTGAGAGCCAGCGTTCTACTGCAAAGTAACATAAAATCATCTTTGGGGAAAGTAAAGCGGAAGTCTTCTTGAATATGGCGTTTCCATGGGGGACCGACATTTTGCAAGGTCTGTGCCGGGACAGGGGTCGTGGCATGCGTTTCCATGGTGTTCTAGCCCTCAGCATACATTGCAAGGACTTTCGCGTTTGAGTGTACCAGTTGGAACCCTCCACCCCGCTTGCAGAGATCAAGTGAAAAGAAACAGAACAGAAGCAGCAGACGAAAGGGACAGGAAAACGCGCAGGAAAAGCAGGCGCTGAGGATCCAGAACATTTTTTTCTTTGGGGAAAAGAGGCTCCGTCGCTTAGCAGGAGGCACGAATACATCTTGACACATCATCTCAAAAGCGAAGGACAAGAAACAAGCCTACATCAAGGATTTCCAGGTGGTTCATGACTTTGTTTGATGTTCCTATTGGGGTTGCTGTGCAGGTTGACTACTTTAGGAGTCAGTTGCAACGATGGGAAATAACATTTTGTCGATAACCATTGCATGCCACGAGAAGGAAAGGTCATTGAGCTTCTAGACAGGTGACCTTCACAGTTCTGCCATGAGTTGTAAGACATCTTACATGAGGCGAATCAAGGCGAATCAAGGGAGCCAGGGGTTCCCTATAGCAGGGTGCGAGGTCTGGGCTGATGAAACCTTTGCCCATCTGAGGCCCTCCGTACCTATTTATTGGTTATTTGATGTTATTTGCTAGCTGAGGTGCTCACACCTTCACAGTATTTTTGTGGGCGTGACTACATCTGGAATTTGTTTGATGTGGGCCTTTCTTTTGCGACTTGGCTTCGCGTCCTTTCTGACAGGGGCAGTGGTTCGATTCCAGGAGTTCGATGGGTTTCTGCAATCGCACGCCTTTGCACGTCAGGTAGCAGTGACTGAAATCATTCTGAGCGTCTTGCTTGTCAGCGAGGGTGCCCAGACGAATCTCGGCAAAAAAAATGGCAAGACATCATGGAGACAAAAAGTATAAAGACGGCGGATTTCATGGATTGATGCACACCAAAACAATTTGAAATGTCGGACATCTATGAACATCCATGAGCACCTTACAGTAGAACGTTGAAGCGCCGTGTTGCGGTCTGTTTCCAGGCGGGCGGCCCTGGCGCTGCGTGCGCTTCGACTCGCCCGAATGGCTCGCCTGGCGAAACTTATGCGGATGCCGTTGCTTGAGGAGCTGACAAATCTCATCTCGGGCCCTTGGGCCGCATCAGCGCATGAGCCGGTCTCAACTTGGAGAAAGCATGCCGCACAGAATCAGAGAGAGAGAGAGAGAGAGAGAGAGAGAGAGAGAGAGACAGAGACAGGGACAGAGACAGAGAGAGAGAGAAAGAGAGACGGAGAGGGAGAGGGAGGGAGAGGGAGCGGGAGAAAGGGAAGATGTAGAGAAAATTATAGGTATTTTTTCGCAATTGCGTAGCTTCATATTTTGAACCTCGGACGTGAGGCTTTGTCCTCAGTGCCTGGTCCTCAGCAAGGATGGCAAAATATGGCAAAGCTGCAAGCTGATCCTGGATGCTTGGTCCTTCTCTTTCACTTGATGCGCCATATGCGCGGCATCCTGCGACTGTGAGGTTCGATCGCTTTTCTGGGTGATGATTTTTTTGTGGCTCATTGTTTATGCTGCTGCCTCAGCCACTGCCAGAGCGAAGCGTCCTAACACCTTGCATATTGATGCTTAGTATGATACAATGAGGTCATTGCTCTTGGTTTTCGGGCTGGTGTCCAAACAGTTTCCGAGTCCACTCCAGAGAGATGTGGCTACGGAGACTTTTACGAATGGAAGTTCAGGGACATCAGTAACCTCGCCGATGATGACGCGACGGAGCCGCCGCTTCCGCCGGGCTGCCGCTCATCCAAATAAAGACACAATTGACTTGTTTCCTGTGGTTGCATCATCACCATTTTGTCATCGTGTTATCTTGGTATCATCAGCTGTACCAGCAGTACCAGCCGTACCAGCCGTATACCAGCAGTACCAGAATGGGCATCACCACCACCAGCAGCACCACCAGCAGCACCACCAGCAGCACAACCAGCAGCACCAGCAGCACCAGCACCAGCACCAGCACCAGCACCAGCAGCAGCTGCTGCAGCAGCAGCAGCATCATCATCATCATCATCATCATCATCATCATCATCATCACCATCATCATCATCACCATCATCATCATCACCATCACCAGCACCATAAATTATCCTCAAAATAAATACGTAGCCTTGGAGACATCTTGGTCCGACTAAGGCAAGCTGCACTATATGTATGGCGTTGAATTTTGTGGATCGGTCTTTGGCTGCATGTTCTCCATCTTCCGGTGCATGATCAGCGAGTGCACGTCCAAAGGCCTGGGGTTTGTTTTGACCTACTCAGCACTTTGGGGTGTGAATCATTCTAGGGCGAAGAAGGGAAATAGACATAAATAGACTATATGACAGCATAGAACAGCCAGGTTCACTTAGCAGGAAGCCCAGCACTGGCTTGTAGAATATATAATATGAGTCAGCAATGTGAAAGGCAAGATGCCACCGTGGCCCGAACGGGCTGAACTAGCCTGCATCCTTCTGGAAACAGAAGGGGCAGGGAGGGAAAAATGGCGGGGCAATGGGCAGCACATGCATGCTTTTGCTTTGCAATGTACGTTTTCAAAGGTCAAGGCGGCCAAGAATTGCCACCTGAGAAACGCCGACAAGCATACATGCACACATGCGCGCAGAGATTGCATACACATGTGTGGGCGCCACATTCTCTCTCTCTCTCTCTATTTCTCTCCCTCTCTCTCTGTCTGTCTCTGTGTCTCTATCTCGTTTTTCCCCTTTGAAAGGACGCATTCTTGGGCCCAACACATAGCACAGGAAACCCAGACAAGGAGAAGCGCCAAGGTGAAGTCCATGTCGCACCGGTAGCTCTAAACAATCAGCTGTGAATAGCATGTTCGGTCAAGCGCGGGGGTATCAGTATGTTCAGAAAATTGCTATGATAGCCTTTGAGGAAGCAGGCTTTTCGCAGCTATTCAGTTTGAAGCCTCCATTCTAAGACTTGCGCGCGATCCCAGTGGGAGAACCCAGTGCAAAAAAGTGCAGAAGAGGATGGAGACATGAATGTTTGCGCCTGCGGCCTTGCTTGAGCGTACTCGGCTGTGGGTTAGTGACACGTTGTTGAAACCACTGCAGCGCTGACAGGTTTGGCGATCGCTTGGAAACTAAACTCTTGCATTTGAATTTCCATGTGGATAAACACACGAAAGAAATGCAATCGTTGCGATTCAAAGTCGAACGCATTGGACCAGCTTCTGTCGTCCAAGATGTGGAGGTGGCAGATCGCTGACCATGATTTTTAGCGATGGATTTGGTATCCAGTTCGACGTGTTCTATGCAGCAGCTATGGTAGTAGCACCTTGTTTTTAAAGACATGGCGGGCGTTTCCTCTCAAAGGTTTGCAGAACATAGCTGACATAGCTCGAAACTCGATGATGCTTGAAGTGTCATATCATATGTGACAACTTTGGCCACCTATGGCCACCTGATGATCCAAGGTGCTCTTTGGTCTTTTCAATATCATTACTGCAATTTTTGTCGAAGCCACTCTGACACTGGGCAGTCTCATGCAACGTGCGCAGTTGCTTGAATGGTCCCCACAGTTTGAATGATAGCCATGATTTCGCATAGCTCCCAACAGAAAGCACTGGACCAAATGGGTTTCATGCAATGTATCGAATATATTCGAACATGAAGCTGCAGCTTTGGCTCAAGGTACACGTTGGGTTCTTGGCCTACCCCCAATTCCATGTTATTGGCATACGCCTTGCGGTGGCTGTGGCCTACCCCCAGTTCAAACACATTGTCATCGTCGTCAAATAAGAAATGCAAAGGACGAAACCAGAGCTCAGAAGATTCTGATGATGTTGACGTGCCTCCTCGGTGGCTGCCTCTTCGGTGGCTGCCGCGGGCCAAGTTCAGTCAGAACTTGGCTGGTGCGAAACTAGTAAGCAAAATGCTGCGTTTAGTTTGTAGTTTCAAAGGGCGTCTAGACACACAGGACAGAGCACCTGTGTGTTGCGAAACACAAAGAACAAACAAGATCCACAGAGACCATCAAAAAGACAAAGCGCGGAAGTGCAAAAGAAAGATAAGATTCCGGAGAGCACTCAAGATGCCAGGGAGCAAAGCAAGATTCTTTGGGGCAATTTAGAATTCAAAACAATGCGATTGAAAACAAAGAAAAAAGAACAAAAGCATTATGGCATGGGCCTATGGGCTTCTATGCTCCTATATGTTGCTTTTTGCCGTTAGCACGGGCTCTTCACACAGTCCCGGTAGCTTCCCCGGCTGAAACAGCCGGTAGAGAACACTTTAATGGGCCGTTCCGCCCCAATGGCTTTTTGCCAACTTTGTTCGAAACTTCTCGAGTTGCCACGACTGATGTCGTTTTCTTTCAATGGGGTCTACACCCAACCTGCCCTCAAGAGGGCCCCCACGGTGGAGCGCAGGGAAATGCGGCGCCGGCAGGACAGCAGCTGTGCAGCTGTCGCAGCTGCTGCTGGCGCGGACGCGGCTGCTGGCCGCGAGCAAAACCGCGGCAACCTTGGTGCTGCTGGTGCGATTGCTGGCGCATGCTGCTGCTAGCGGCGAGCAAAACATTGGACCTTGGGCGTTGGCTTCCACTTATGGCAACCAGTCCTGCAATGTCGCTGACTGAAAGTCGAAACAGACAGGACCAGGGGACCCTTTTTAATGAGGACATGGATTGGGCCGACGATTGGGACGAACTTGGGCCTCCGATCATTGATGGTGCCTTGTGATTTTTGTTTGGGGATTAGTCTTGTACTTGTGCACCCTTCAACAAAACCGTTTTTGCGGGACCTTCTGGGGATCGATGCTGGTTGAATTCTCACAGGGATTTGCATTGGATGCTGTCTCCTTTCTTCGACAATGGTGCAGTTGCTCTTGTTGCCCTGCTGGTTTCTGGTTGGTTGGTGTTTTCCTGTTGCACCTTGTCGAAACTTCACAAACGAAACTCATCTTAGATGTGTTGGATTTTTGGGTTTGGATGATGAATGGCTGGTTTTGTTTTTCTTAGCCGGTTGTCTTTTGGTAGCTACAGTCAGCAACTTTAGTCGTAGCGATTTGCTGTCTTTAAGTCAGTTAGTTGCAGGAGAGCATATCCAGGGGGTCGTAGCGATTTTCATTGGGCCTATGGGATTTGTATTGTTTTTGTGTGGTTGAACTGTTCCAAATGAATGGTTTTACTAGCATTTAGCTTGGATTTGCAATTCCACATGCCAAGACTCTCATAACTCTTGACTATGGATTACGCGACAAGTTTATGATACACACAGCACTGGTTGACTTGAGTTGTTTTCATCGCTGGATGCGGGGGTTGGGTAACTTTGCATCATGGGTTTGTCCGCAGAGAGAGAGGGAGAGAGACAGAGAGAGAGAGAGAGAGAGAGAGAGAGAGAGAGAGAGAGAGAGAGAGAGAGGGAGAGAGAGGGAGAGAGAGAGAGG
>BGPT01000457.1:170773-195776 GCA_003297045.1 Symbiodinium sp. clade C Y103 | reverse complement strand
CACCTTTGTCTTGTCAGTCTTGTATATAATGATTTCAGAGTAAATGATATGTGCAATTTGTTGTGCATGATCAGCACAGCTGCCGTGGAAAGGCTTGCAAAAGCTTGCGGAGACATTTGCGGGCGGGCAACCGGCAGGCTTGAATGCCCTTAAAAACAGATGGCCGCGGCAACGGCTGCGAGAGCTGCCTTGGAGAACTTGCGGAGACGTTTGCGGGCGGGCTTGAACACCTTGGACAGGCTTGCGGGGGACTGCGGAAACATTTGCGGGCGGGCAAACGGCAGGCTTGAACGCCCTTAAAAACAGATGGCCGTGGCAACGGCTGCAAAAGTTGCCTTAGAGAACTTGCGGAGACGTTTGCGGGCGGGCTTGAACGCTCTGGACAGGCTTGCGGGGGACTGCGGACACATTTGCGGGCGGGCAAACGGCAGGCTTGAATGCCTTAAAAACAGATGACCGTGGCGAGATGGCCGTGGCAAAGGCTTGCGGAGACGTTTGCGGGCGGGCTTGAACGCCTTGGAAAGGCTTGCGGGGGACTGCGGAAACATTTGCGGGCGGGCAAACGGCAGGCTTGAATGCCTTAAAAACAGATGGCCGTGGCAAGATGGCCGTGGCAACGGCTGCGAGAGCTGCCTTGGGAAGGCTTGCGGGGGCCTGCGGAGACGTTTGCGGGTGGGCTTGAACGCCTTGGAAAGGCCTTAAGAACAGATGGCAGTGGCAACGGCCTCGAGAGCTGCCTTGGAGAACTTGCGGAAACGTTTGCGAGCGGGCTTGAACGCCTTGGACAAGCTTGCGGGGGACTGCGGAAACATTTGCGGGCGGGCAAACGGCAGGCTTGAATGCCCTTAAAAACAGATGGCCGTGGCAACGGCTGCGAGAGCTGCCTTGGAAGGGCTTGGCTTGGGGGGGCCTGCGGAGACGTTTGCGGGCGGCAAGGCTTGCGGGGGACTGCGGACACATTTGCGGGCGGGTAAACGGCAGGCTTGAATGCCCTGAAAAACAGATGGCCGTGGCAACGGCTGCGAGAGCTGCCTTGGAAGGGCTTGGCTTGGGGGGGCCTGCGGAGAGGTTTGCGGGCGGAAGGGTTTGCGGGGGATTGCGGACACATTTGCGGGCGGGCAAACGGCAGGCTTGACGCCCTTAAAAACAGATGGGTCCCAGGCGCCGCCCCGGCCTTGGCGAAGGCCGGGGTCGGCGGATTTCCTTTGTTTTCAGGAGAAACTTCGATTTTTGAAGCTGCTCTAAGACATCCAGCGAACGCTGTTTGTCAGGCACCTGGCTGAAGGCCTTAAGCTTTGCGCGTATTTGGCGTAGTCGCCATGCAGAGCGTTGCATGGTTCCCAGCGGCGCGTGGACAGAACCTTTTCTACAAGACAACTCTTGTAAAGTACTTTTCTCATGTACTTGACAATCCATATTTGTCAAACATTCATATCTGCAGTACTTTTGTATTCAGAAAGTGTAATTGCAGAGAAGAATCAGCAAAAATGCGTCCTAATGCTGGCCTGACTCATTTTTCATAGTTTTCGAGGATTCTCCAACATATTTGCATATTTATTTGCAATAGATATTCCTGGCGCTTGTAGCATCACCGCATCACCTGGTTCCCCAAGGAATGGCGTTTGGACATCGATTGCGAATGGCTGCTGCCGGAAGAAGAGATGGCAGCCTTGGAAGATCTCAGTGCAGCACTGACGCAGGCGTGGTCACGCTATCCAGGAGGCTCCCTGGAAGAAGAGGACCTTCGGACATTGCATAAACTGCTCCGTGCAGGGTAAATTTTGGACGTTTTTTTCTGGATTGTTGGACTATGTTGCTCATTTCATGTCATTTCATGTCATTTCGGATTGAGGTTCGTCATGGTTTGCCATGGTTTTTGTTTTGAACGAGAAGCTTACGCGTTTTAAGTTTTAACAAGACTTTCTGGGCGCTTGAATGTGGAGTTGTTCTTAGATCCTTGAGGAAAAACTTCTTCAAAAGCGTTTGACCAGCAAAAGACGAACGGCGATCGTTGTGCGCAGAGCCACTTGATATAATATATGTTCTTGTGGTCAAACATGGTCAAATGACAATTCGAGAGTTGCTGGTTTCCTTAAGGCCGTGCTTTTGTTTTTTGTTTTTTCATGAAGGACTCGACGTGGAAAAAAAAAATGCAATAGAGGTGCTGGGGTTATCACAATTTTTGGATGGATGCCTCTTCATCCACATTTGCAAGAAGCATCCATTCAAATTCATGTGGTATTTAGGTTGAAGAGGTTTGCTGAACTTGGATCCTGTGCCTCTGAGGATGAGAAGTACACCCTGTGGAAACTGCAACGCTTCGTTGGTGATGCCAAAAGCCGCCTGGAACGCCTCAGACGAGATGGGGCCGACCGAAGCTGGCGCCAGTACATTTTTGCGGTCCCACGAGATGAATTGTAACTCGAGTGAAAGACATGGCAAGAGATGGCAAGAGATGGCAAGATCTTGCAGAAAGACAAGGCTTAAGATATTGCGAATATTGCGAATGGAAATTCTCGGAAACATAGCAAGATAGGCCACGAGAACCTGCTGTTTGTGCTCACCTGGCAGCGAAGATCTACGATGAGGCGAAGGACCGAGAGATTGGTGGTGCCTCGCTGCGCAGAGTGGATGTGCATCCCAGTTAGTAAAAGGATGTAAAAGGGTAATTCAAAACAATATTACACAGCAACCCATCCAGATGTAGGATATACTCCAGTTGTATATGGCGCTATTTGCTCATTGAGATGCACCCCCTCGTAAACAACTACCCTTCAACCGCTTTAAGGAAATATATATTGAGGATGGTTTATTTGCTGGGACATTGGCCCCTTAACTGGGGAAACCTTGGATCGGCCTTAAGACCTTTACCATCCTTTACCTTCTTTGCCACAAACGTTCTGTTGTTGAGCTTTTCGGCCCACACATGGGGATACAACCAACAAAAAGGTTTCATTTTTATGGGAAAGATGCCAACATGTTTGCACTATGTGCGGATAAATTCCGAGCCAATCCTGAAGTTTTGCATGGGTATCTAAGATCGACCGAGGCATGGGCTTCGAAGGGCAACACATTCGGGAGAGGGCCGATACAAGGTCAACATCAATACTCTACGAGCAGATCATTGCCAAACTCACCCTGCCGCGTGCAGCGGAAAGCACAGCAACTGCTCCAGCAGAAGTGGCGCTTTCTGAAGAGTAGAGAGACACCTGGATTGTGGCAGTTCCTTTTGGTGATAGATTTCATGAGGGATAGACACTGATATAGTGGGTTGTATAAACAATGGGACAAGATGGGATGATACAAATGTATATTATATGATATTATATATTCAGTGGGAGGTAATCGGAAAACCTCCCGCATTTCGGTGACCTGCCAACAAGGTCTGGCTTTTATGTTTTGGACGTATTAACCACCACATATTTCTCTTTTCCTGCTGATATCAAATACCCGCTAGTCCAAGACCCTAGTGAATTTTATGATTTTGTTTGTTTTGGGGGTCGTACGAGGTATATTTCATGCTATGGTGATTGGATTACTGGAGAAAGACATGATTCATGGCTATTCCAACAAAACTACGACCCTGATTCATTGATTTTACTTTGAATTGATATTATTCTTGTGGGATATAAATCCGGGAGAGAGAGCGAGGGACACTTGCGATTTGAACCAATCATACTTTGCTGTTTGGATGACTGTCTCACATTTTCACAGTCAAATTAGAGATGAGGGGCTCCCTGTTCTGTTTTTTTTTCAATCGACAGCGGATCAGCTATCCAAGTTGGAGGGTGTTGTATACAAGCCTTGTATAAGCCTTGTATCACCCCCAAGGTTGACCTGAAGTTGCATAACGACGGTTTTGCTCGAACCTTTTTTCCGGTGAACATTCGCCAAACGGTCAAAGATGACGAACACCAAGCTATATGTTGAATTTATTGCATGAGGTGGGAAGTCTTAGGAATGTCTGCAAAGATCTTAGAAATAATTACAGTAGTGATTTTAAAGGCCCAGCTTGTAAACAGCACATCCAAGGAAACAGCAGCTCGTGATGAGGTGGTTGACTCTGGGTCGAGCGAAGACCTGGTGAAACCAGGAGGGGAAGAAGAAAAAGCGGAAACAGGCCAAAAAAAGAAGCAAAATGCGGCAGCATCAGCAGATATGCCCCAAAGAAAAGGCAGATTGCGGAAGATGTTTGGAGAGGAGGATGCAACGGTTGAGCCTGTTGCCAGCAAGGAGGATGCAGCTGTTGAGCCAGATGCAGAGCTAAAGTCCATGGAAGTATAAAACAAGATGAGCTCCAGCAAATCTTGGATAAATTGCAGCTGGGACCAAAACTCCAGATACAACGGGGCCAACAACAGCAACTGAACCAATGCTAGAAGCGTTGGAGGATGACAAGACAAGGAAGGCATCCAGCAAAGGAAAGGAGAATGAAAATGAGAGACAGGTAGCCGAGCAAACGCCACAAGCAAACGAAAATGAAAGAAAGAAGGAAGCCTCGAAGCAAGACAGAAAGAAGGACAAAATTGAGAAACAGGCTGCCGAGAAGATGCCGTCAAACTTGGGAAAAAGAAGGCTGACGCTGCGGAAGCTGAGGAGAAAGACGAGAGAGTAAGGGAGGCGTCCGAGCAAGACAGACAGCAGGAAAAAAAGGAAAAGCAGGCTGCCGAGAAGATGGCAAAGGCAGATGAAGAGGAGCAGGCAAGGAAGGCAGCCAGAAGAGAGAAAGAAGGCTGACGCTGAGCGTCAGGTAGCTAACCAGATGCAGAAAGCTGAGGAGAAAGCGAGTGTCAGGTAGCCGAGCCTGTGCCGGAAGCTACAACGAAAGCGGCACCACAAGGACGCTTCCGCAAGGACCTGAAACGAGAACTGGAGCGAAGAGTCGCCACAGATCTTGAGATCGCTGATTTTCATACTATGCGCATTCGCCGTATGCTTCCATTTTGTTTGATCTTTTGGAGTAGGAGAAAGGACGCGAGCACTTTCTGCACATCGACTGTTGCACAGGATCACTACAGTGATACCTCTGGCCTCCACACCAAGGCGCCATGGGCAGCCGAGCTATGGCCCCCCTTGGCACGCAAGGGCGCACCGAGGTGGGTCTTAGGCGTACGATGCTGGCAAACGGCATGGTGGGGAGATGTTGTGAGATGTCGTGAGGTGGTTAGCTCACGAAGATGCACTGCAGCATACTGCAGCATACTGCAGCATGCTGCAGCAGTGGGCTCCCAGCGGCTACATGGATACTGTGCAAAACTGTGCAAATACTCAGTGGAGGCCAGGGCCACTCGACTTTGGGAGCACAGGCCTGCTATACTGTTCTATGCGGCCATGCGGTTCTGAGAGTGCCCATTGAAACGCGAGGAAAGGAACAGACTTGGCATAACTTGAAGCGGCAAAACCTCAGGGTCAATGAATTGGAGAGGACAGCAAAAGGCAGAGCCCAACTGGCGATCATCAACTTTTTGGCCAAGCCAAAACGCTTCGGGAAATCTGCAATCAGAATGCATCAATGCACCCAATTCCAACCCGTATTTTTTTGAGATCCTTGTGGATGCTCGCCGCAAGCCGCTGACGCAGACTGAGCGAAGAGATTTGATTGAAAAATTGTGCTGCGCCATGCTGCAAGCCCATGTAAATTATGCAATCCTACGTGATGTCCAAGTGAATTGCAGAGCTTTTGGTCATTTGTCATCTCAATTTGCAGGTATGTCACCTACCTGCCAGCTGCACTGGCAGCATACCCAAGGTGCTCGCGCCGCAAGGCTTGGAGATTCAATGGATTCAGTGGAGCAAAATGTCACCCAAAAAAGGTCGGCAAAGGTTGGCATGGCATGACAGTAGATGGAGAGTGCAGACCCATGAGGTTTCCATGGCAGCTGATCGGCAGACGGAGGTCTGAAAACGGGGCTTTCCTGGGGCTTGGAAGTTGGACGTTTTATTCTCCTCAATGGTTCTACATTTCATGCTGAGAGAGATCTTTGTCTCCAATCTGTTTCCTCCATTGATACATTATGTCCTAGTTTCTATGGAACTCTTCCCACCTGCTGTTTGGTTGCCATGTGTTGCCAGATGCAGGCATGGAACGAGGATATCAAGAGGACAGCAAGAAATGCACGTCCTGCTTCGGCCAGGAAGGTACTTCCATAGTGCAGCCGGGCAGTTCATGGAACTCCTTCAGGCCCCGCGGCGCAAGATGTACTGTAGATCACCACTTGACGCACAAGGCTTTCTTGGCATTCTTTGGCATTGGAAATAGACAATGTCCTGTTTTTAGGATATTGTCGGAAGTTTGCTCCTGAGCTCACAGTCTTCATTTGCTTTTCAAATTGAACAGGTTGACATTGAACAGAGTTGATTTATGTTGATTTCATGTATTTGCTTTGGTGGTTTTTGCCTTTGTTTGACTTGGACAGAGTGCCGACCAAGGGCATGGGGATGGTACCAGTGAAATCCAAATTGGAGGCACATCCTGAGGAAATTATGGACAGTGGATACTTGGATATCAGTGACATCCTTTGAACATGTCTGGAATGTCTGGAAAACATGTCTGAAATTTCGGTGGATATTGAAGGACGGCAAGTAGCGTTGCAACCCAATGCCAAATATACCGATACAAGTTGTGGTGCAAAGTCATCGGAAGCAGAAAACATGCTGAAAAGGATTCCAAAAAGGATCAGCAAATTCACTGGGAATGTGAGCGAATATCTTCCGGAGGTCTCTGAAAAGAACTGGTGGGATGTGTCAAAGAAATTGAACGTTTTTTTGATGTGTCATGCCGCATCCCAGTGTCCTGACAGGCCTCTTCAGCTTTCAAACAAGCTATGGCTTTGGAGGACCGCAGTTGTCCAGCGAGTTGTCAGACTTAGCATCCCCAAACTGAAGCAACTAATTCTCATCGCCCTTTGAAGCCTATGCAGCTGATAATTGAAGCATTTGAAGTGTAGCGCGCAAGCCAGTCATATCATCAAAACAGGCCACTCTGCCTTTCATGGAAGCAGCGGCAGTCTCAGACATTTTTTCATATAAGAATTTCTGAGACCTGAGAGTCTGAGACCATCACCAATTTTGAGGCTGTAACTGGCCTTTGCGCTTCCTACCCACCTGGTTGTGTCATGGCGCTGTGCGCTGCGGTTGGGGTCTTGTTTGGAGTTTCTCTTGACATGAAATTCCAGTTTTTTAAAAATTATGACTTTTGGATATTTTTGGATATTTTTGGTGAAAATCTGTTGTACTATGTTTTCACAAACATACCGCCACACATGTCATCTACAGTGGCTATTGAGGTCCGACATCGTTGGCTTCACCTTCCCAAAGAGGAACGGCGGTCGTTGCTGCTGACACTGCGGCAGCTACGGTACCTGGAAGCCAGCATGCCGGAAACTTCGCTGGAAAAACGACGGAAACACTTGGAGAAAAATGAGAAGAGTTCAACATTTTGGAGAACATTCTGGGCACCAGAGACAAATCTCCGTTCAATTTGAGGCCAGCTCTAGTGGCTGGTGCCCTGTCGGTTGGCAGTGGTCCAGCGCCCTTCTCAGCATGCCAACATATGCCAACTCTGCGGTTCGGATTGGAATGACTAGACGTGGCAAGTGGCGAGTATGCTTGTAAGTAGTTGTCGGTCAAGTAGTTGTCACTGAGCTAAAAATCAGAATAGTATTATAATAGTTCACGAGGATCATACGGATCCTCTAAAACTGTTTTTCTTCAGGACATCCTCCAATTGCCAACCATGTTGTGTAGCACTTGGGGTCATCCCAGTTTTTCTCTGCGTTTCAGGTCTTGGGAGCAGCCGCTGGGCTTGAACGAAAACAAGTGGAGGCCAGTGACCTCCCCTGAAACTTGACACCATTTAAATTGCTCCGTCAATTTCACAATGAAGCGTGACCCAAAGTCAATGTCTAGTCTAGTTCACGGTAGTCGACCACGTTCCTTTGTGCACTCCACACTTTCCGTTTGCTTCTATCGTTGAGGATCATGTGTTTCTGTCAAGTCTTTTCTGACTGGATACGGTGAAGCGAAAGCACAAGATTTGTGTGGAATCTGTCCCATCGACAGGCAGCCTTCGGCCAGGGAGTTGTGTGAAGCTTAATAAGTCACTTCAGTTCTCTGTGAATGTGACACCACCTCACAGACCTGAATGTGAACAACGTTTTTTTTTCGACATGACTATGTTCAAATGCAATCACCTGTGATTTGCTTTGCGTTGAAACTGAACCTGAAGGAAACAAACAAAAAATTGGTTTCTAATTGCTTAGCAGATGCTAAACCACTGACCCACCAAAGGGCATGGTGACATTTTAGCATGTTTCACCCTCGGCGTACCATATCAAGTCTTAGGAATGTAATCCACGCTGAAGAAGTTGTCAAAGTGCTGGCAAGGCCACCCTGTTGGTTGAGTTGCAACAGTTTGCCCTGAGCTCAGCAAAACCTTGGCAGATTTGTTTGTTGCCTTTGTACGCCTTTGTCAATTAAAACTCTTGCAGACACTATCCGCATGAACCGTTTGTCATCTTCAGTTAGCATCAAATTGCTGTGTTTTCCTGTCCAATTGTCCCATATTTCTGCATGTTTGGCGGACGCCGCATTTTTTGTCCAGAAACAGATTGTTTGAAGAAATTGTTTGTTTCATGACACTCCATTGTCAGGTTGCAATTGAGCGCACCTTGCGGAGCTCCGGGGATTTATCCCCTGGCAAGGCACGAGTGTGAAGATGTCAAAGAAATTCAACAAAAGCGTCAACTCGTGCCTTGACATTTTTTCAATTTGGTCAGATGTCATGCAATTAGCAAATGGTCACATGTCTCCTTCACTGTGTTTGCAAAAGTACCACCAGTTTTTGCTTATCTTTGCTTTTAAGTAAGCTTTCAATGGTGAACAAAAAATGATATGATTATATCGCGACCGCAACGTAAGATGGCAAAACTTGGAGTGCAAATTCCTGGGATCCCCTGCATCAATTTTCTGAAGATCTATATATGTTCTGACATTTATGACATTTAATGATCTGGATTTGTTGACCGAACACCCCAAAACCTCCAGGTGGACCTGGCCATGTCGTTGTTCACGGCCCAGCAGTCGCAAAGCCGCTCCACGGAATCTTTGATCGTGTTCCTGGCCAATAAGGTGGGGAAGATCTGGGAAGATCTGGGAAGATCCGAGGATACACAATGAAGATACGGCATCAAGGAAATTCGACTGAAGGGTCAATAGGGAAATGATCCCACAGAGAGGATTACCATGATTTTTAATCAAAACCATGGACTACAATTTCATGGCTCATCATTTTATCATGGATAATAGTGGATTTTGCAGAGGATTCATTTGGATTCCATGTGACGCAATGGGGATTGCATTGGATTTGTTGAGAAAGCGGTTAGTCGTTTTGTGTGCTTTGGCAGGCTGCGGAGCTTCGATTATTTTCAATGCGAGGACCTTTTGCCACGATGCACTACCACAGCTGTCCACTTAGCAACCACTATGAAACAAGTATGGCTAAGTAGCTTAGCTTTCACATGCTTTCATGAACCCCGCACAATTTCGCCAGATGAGAAACAGGCATTTGAAGTGGTAGTATCAATCTAGTTTGTTTGACGTGTGTGCGTGTAAGCTCAAAACTCAAAACCCACGCGATACTTAAAATTGAAATGGACGCGCCATCTAGAATCTAGTGGTTGCCATCATGATCATAAGTGCTTTAGAAGCCTCTAAATTCCAAACTCGCGTGGCAAGAAATCAGACGGAAACATTTTTTCATTCGGGCCTCTGCAATGGCAATGTTGCGGTTTTGAGGAGCGCAATCTCAGAAAGAAAGGGTTCATCGAGCTATGTTGGGTTGATGACTGAGTCTGACAGGATTGACTGTGACTCAGATTATTGCAATTCCTTCTGAACAGAAACATCAGAACAGTAGCATGGAAAAGATTGGTATAGCAGACATGTAGCATAGCATGTTCAACAGCCATGACAACAGCCAGAGATGATGTAGAACCATGTAGAATGTCTTTGAAATCACCCAGAGATAGTGTTCAAGGCACGGACGTTTATGCCGCGCTGGCAAACTTGTTGGGTTTGGGAAGGACCCGTGGACAACATTTGGGAAAGGTACTCGTATGTCGTATATGGAAAGGTCTTGGAAAGCCAGAAACAATGAACTCATGGTCCTGGAGACCCGTGCATCTGTGATCAGCGTGCAGAATTGCTTACATTTGCATCTAAATTGCGGTCTTGCAAAGTGCAGATGTTCATCTTTAAAAAAAATTACCCCAGGTCATAGAGGCACCGCATACGGCGGTCTTGCCTGCAAAGAGACTTACTCTAAATCGCAGCTGTTTTCAGTTCTACATGCAGAAAACGCAAGCTGAAAATAAGATGCGCCGTGACCCATGGGTCCAGACTGAAATTCACGACATGATAACTGGTGAGCTAGAGTGATGCAAACCAAGTATCGCTTCGAAGATCCATGAACTCAGAGACTAGTGAAAAGATTGAAAGGCGGTCATGCAGAGAAAGGAAACAGTTTTGCTAGCACCGGAATCCAAAACATCCCAAAGATCCAAAAATGAAATCTAAGTAGCTTTGAAACAAACTGCCTTCCATTCTTGCTGGCACTGGCCAAACAAGTAGTAGAATTCACACCTTTGGACCTTTGAGCTTCGATGCTTGAGATTGCCTTCCAAGTACCATGGCCTTGGCCCAAGGGAATTGATCAGTTTCTGCAGATTTTATTTGCACGTTTCGATTTCAATGACACCAATGCCAATATCCATTTTAAGCAAATTTAAGCAAGCTTTCGACATCATTAGTCAAACCCTCTATCTTCCACAGTAAGCTCTGTCCCTGCAGGTGAACAATTCATTGGAATCATTGGAGAACCATTTGTAAGTTAAGAAACTTTGACTGCTCAATGCCCGAAAGTAGTGAGTTGGCGCTACTTGTGCTTGAGGCTGTATGGGACAATCGGTCTTTTTGTCCTGGTTGCGTTCAAGCCTCACATTGTTCTGCCAGCCATTGTGCCAGTTGGCCAGGTGGCACAAGTTGAACTTCATGCAAAATTAGTGCAAGATGTTCAATTGAGTCTGGCTGAGGGGGCTTCTCTTCGTGAGCATGAAGTTCATTGGACGCTTCATCTCTGATCAGCAACTGGCTCGTGTGCTTAGCTCAGCAGCACTAGCTCCGCTGTGCTTCAGACGTCCAGATATTGGAGCAGACTAAGGGCATTCAACTGATAATAGATGAGAATAGCTTAGACTTGCAACTAGAGATACTCACTCAAGTGTGCATAGAATGCATGTACAGTGCAAACACGGACTGTTTACAACGTTTTGAGTACTTTATATACTGGATGAGTCGATGAGTACATATACAAAATACATGACTGTTGTTCACACTGTTGACACTGTTGATCACGTTTAACGTGTTTCAGGTACATCCGCCAAATGCAAGAAAGCTGTCCAACGAAGATTTCGAGGCACAACCCAATTCTGAACAACTTTGGACTTTTGAACATTAAACAGAAGTTGAAACAGATGTAAACAGAATCTGTTGAACAATGTTGAAGTTGGTACACACCCGGTGGTCCAAGATTTGTGCATATTCTCCGGTGCCTGGGCAGGCGCTGTGTTGCCGTACTGGCCTTTCGCGAGCTGAGATCTCGAGATTGCGACCACACTGTCGGATCGAAGTAGATCGAAACTGTAGCACTGTAAGTCCTGTAGGTAGTCTGAATGTGGTACGATCTTTGCAACGGTCTCCAGTTTGTCCCAATTCCTCTTTTGATTAAAAGGTACATGAGCTTCATGAAGATTACAGACGGCAACTCACATGAAGAGGCCGCACAGACCCTAGCTGAAGTTGCTTTTGACATTTTTTAGCCAACAGCAAAATTCTTCGACCTCTGCGATTTGATGTCTCTTGATGAGGAAAAAATTATCCAGGAGGTCCCCTACTTCCAGGGGCCACTACAAGACCGGATGCTCTCCGCCCTGTTCCTTGACTAATTTGAGGCATTTTCTTCAGGATATAAAGCATCACCGGAATCAACAAGTGGAAATATAGCGAAAATTGATGGACGATTCGTGCTGATTACCAATTTGACTTCAAGGAAATTGCCAGAGGAGATCGACTTTGTAACTTTGCTGCAGTAATTTGCGAACTGATTCTGTACTCAGTTTGCATTCAGTTTGCTACTCTGGGGAAAGTTGATTTCGTCAAACTTCCTGGCTGTTGCATGCGGGATACACAGCGGATGAGGTCATCTTGGCTTCTGCCCTAAGCCCCTTGGCAGCCATGGAGTCAAAGCATGTTGCCAGCGAACGCACTTTGCCATCGTGTACATGGCACATGATGGGCACATCATGGGCACATCATGGGCATGTGGAACAAATTTTGACGTAAGGTGTATTCAGCGAACGAGCTGCACTGGACGATAAGATGAGTTCCTTGGCGCATTTGGACCAGTTGGACCAGTTGGATGGATGCATGTCCAACAGCATCGTCAAAGTCTCATCACAGCACCGTCCAAGTTTTGGCAGTAGCATAGTCTGTACATAGTCTGTACGCCAATGCTGTGATATCCAAGGATTCCTCTTCCGTTTGTATAGTTCGGACGTGACTGGCACAGTCTCCAAGCAGGATCCGGCAAACATGCGCCGCAGCATGAGACCAGGGGACCATGGGACCATGAAACAATACATGAGACGTTTGACACACCATACCTGCTATGCTACGCCACTCATTTTTCAAGGATCTCACCAATCTGATGGACGACGTGCTGCCAGAGCTCCTTGCACTTCAAACAGAGAAATCATGGGAAAATGAGAACATGTGCAACTGTTTTTCATGTTTTCTTTCTTGATTTCTGTCCATAGATCACCTGCATTTTGGAAGACTTGACGTCAGAGCCTGGGAATCAAAGATATCATCATTATCGGGCTGAGGTTTCCAGATGATGATGAGAGAAATAGGCTATGCCATTTGCAGCCATCTGCAGCCAAATGATTCGAAGGGATTCACAAGGACCATTGTCAGCCGCATTTGTACCAGTTCCATCAGTTCGACCAGGTTGATTGATCGTGCTGTTCAAGGTACCTTTGAGGAGTTGCCTGGCAGCATCATGCAGATCCAAGATTTGAACCACCTAAATTAGACGAATTTTGTATGGATATTGATGATCAGTTTCTAAAAGGATCTAAAAGGGTTGTTTTTGAGACAGCAAACACTAGACATGTATAGATCCGATTCCCTGGCAGATCGACATGTTTTAACATTTGGAGATGCTTGCCATACTTGAAGTCCGAACTTAGGCTGTGTGGTAGCAGTGAAGACCAGGACTGAAGAGTTCGAAATTGCAACGGGAACAGAGTGGATCTGAAGCCAGGGGTTTTTGGAGGTCCGGAAGAATGGAGGTGTTGGAAAACGGAGAGCCATTTGAAGTGCCACAGTGCCACAGCTTGAAAGATGTTCTGGAAATGGATGTTCCAGCAGATAAGATCCCTGTCATAGACTTGAAGTTTTGCCCAGGAGTCCGTGACAACTTTTGCTAACTAATCATCCAATCATATCCAATCATATCCAATCAATGGAGCTACTGTGACATGTTTCTCAGGGTTTTGTTTCTCGCTTCCGTTGAAGTTTGAGAAGGGAACTGTGATAGTTGAAATTCCACAGATACAGATAGCATTTCCTATACCATTCCGATACATGAGGAGCTTGGTATGGAGCAGTCCATCTCTCAGCGTTTGTAGCACTGCCAGGAATATGAGATCCTGAAAATGCATGCAGAAATCCAAGCAGCTTTTTCAATGCTTTCCGATTTCGGATGTAAAGGCTGACTATGGGCAGCGCTAAAGGCACACAATACAAACAGGAACACATCGCATCACATTGCATGAAATTTAGCACGACACACACACACACATTGCATATGACATTTAGCATGGCATAGATATAGTTGTCGTACAATTGCAAACCGGATGCACCTCAAGGTTTCAGATGGCTGCAACGCCGCTCATTGGTCAAAAGCTCAGAATTTACCATGCACAATTGTGGCATCGATCCTTTCCAGAGCAGAGTACGTGCATTCGATGTGCATCACTCGTCATCACTCGTCACACTGTCCTACGTCACCTCCATGACCAGCCTCAGGTGAAAGGTGCACCATCTTTTTCTGAGCATTGCCAAAGGCAATGGCCCAGCAAGACAGGTTATGTGCAGGAGGAAAAGCGGTTTCAGCAAATGAAAAAGCGGCTTCCATACTGAACTCGTTTCTGCGAAATCGTATGAAATCATTGCGATGTCGACCGCCGGGTCTTTCCACTAGCAGACTGAGAATTCGACCAGGTCACACTTTTGGCTGTTTTGGGAGTGCCATCTCCAGGATAAAAGACGAACTGGAAGATGCAGCATTTGAAATTCTGCATCCAGAGGAGACTTGCATATGGTGCACATATTTTACAACTTTAATTTACTCGCAAAACCAGGGGGATGTTCTTGGAAGTCATGCTCTTATATGGCACTGATTTCTTGCTGACCTCATCAATCCTCATCATATCTCACCATGTTTTTCTTCCGTTTCCAGCTGTGCTGCAGATTGTTGCAGGAACGTCAGGAACTGCGGGAGCTTTTGGGAGGTCCTGAAGGCAGCGGCGATGTCGTGACACTGCGGTCACTGATGTCTGCGGCCATGCCTTCGTAGGTGAAGCACTGGTGAATAACGCCGTGCGTGAACTCCAGGAGGACGGGTGAAACCGATGAAACAATTTGTTAAACAATTTGAAACATGTGTTGAAACAATTTGTTGCAGTATGTTGCAGTATGTTGCAGTATGTTGCAGTTGTGTAGGAACACTTTGAAGAACTCAAAGCCTTCCAAGTCAAGTCATTGGAAGTCGAAGTCATTAGAAGTCACTCTACATCAAATTGAAGCTTTGAAGTCTTCTTGATTTGTGCTTTTGAGGCGCTGGAGAATGGCAAACGTTTGAAAGATCTTTCAGCGCTGAGGGTACGGAACTTAGTGTTGCCTTGAGCTGGAAGAGATGTAAGTCAAGATTAGTCAAGATGTAAGTGATTAAAAACAGGATCAAACACAGCATTAAACCATGGCGTTGCCATCGCGGACCGATACGGGTATGAACAAGGCATTAACGACCTGTACACACTGTAAGCTTTGAGGGCAAGGCTTACGGGGCCTATGGTATCAGCTTTGCAGGAATCTGGGAAGGCTGTGAGCCAAGGTTTCCGGCAGAGCGAAATCAGCTTACAGCACCTGGAAAAAGATGAAGCAGAAACTTGGAAAATCTTGAAATGTATGAGCAGATATAGCAGCACATTTCGATGTTGACATGATAGCTGACCAGTGCCCCGATAGATTTTCTCATCACTTGGGACTTAGCACTTAGCACTCACAATTTGCCGAAACGCAAGCATTGAACCGTTCAGCCCAGGAAGAAACTCTGTTTTGAAGAGGCGTGTCACATCGTGTCAAAAGGAAAAGGAAAAAAGGACAGAAAGATAAAGAAAGGAAGTGAAGTCACAGTGAAGTCCCATTTCTCTGCATGGACAGGTCCTGGATCGCGCAGCCATTCGAGTCATCTTGGACGCAAGAGCCTCAGGGAATGGAAGAGAAAAGATCAGAAAAGCACTTGTGACATCTTGTGACATCTTGTGACAACTGTGCACTCAGAGAATCTGAGAAAATCTCAGAGAATGTCCTTTCTTTCACTGCTTGTTTTCAGATTCTTCAAAGGGAAACATGCCAACAATAACCCAATAACCCACAATATCCCACACAACTACCAACTGGAGAATGGGGAAGCTACGACACTACCCTCTCAGGCTCCAACTGCAGAGAGAGCCGAAGAACTTTGCTTCGAAGTGCGCAGCATTTTGGCCGGGATGCCAAACAAAGCAAGGTCTTCAATGAGATAATATACTTTACAAATAATAATCAAAATCATCATATACAATACACATATTTTGTGGTTATGACTATCTTATGCCGCAGTTATGTCCCTTCTTCTAGATTTGCGCAGAATTGTTTTGCAGACTGAGGCTGAGCTGTGGTCCATCCGTGCCAGACAGAAGGACTACATCAACAATCCCAAGGCGAGACTATTCCAGGATACTCCATTGGATACTCCATGGGATAATCTTGGATATGCGAATCTGCAAGATCAGTTTGGACCTGTAGAAGATTGCAGAGTTGGGCCAAATTTCATGCCATGCCAAATCAAGTGATTTGAATCTTGCCCTGCAGCCCAACGGCTATCGTTCACTCCACCTGGTGGCAGAACGTCATGGTCAGCCTTTCGAGGCAAGCTTGTGCAGAAGTGGCCGAAATGACCAAAATGAATCTTACAAAGTGATAAGCAAGTTATAAGATGGTTTTTGGATTGAAATTTACAATGAAATTTACAAGATGTTAGAGGTGTGTTTTGGGATGTGTTCCGGTTGCCCTGATGACTACAAGTCGGTATGTGACGGTGGGTCACTGTCTTTGCGTAGTCATCACAGATGCACTCGGTTGCCAAACTTCCGTTGAAATTGCTATGGCAAGTCACTGGAAGTACAATCCTCGTCCCGTTGAACCACGGAAGGTTCCTGTCGCCTTCTGTCTCAAGAGTTTTATGTACAGAAAGTATCAGAACATATTAGAAAATGCAGAGACAGCGTGGGGCCATGGAGATCTTCTCGCGGAAAGAGCTGCGATTGGCTGCACAGGAGCAGCTTGGCAGTGAAATGTATTAAATGTGCGAATCTGAATGGGTAATACATGAATCCTTCAATTCAAACAGTGCCTTAGGGCCTTGCATTGCCTTGCCACACATCAACAAAACAGGTGACAAGGAGTGAAGACATGTTTTCTGGTCAGCATAGTGCCTGTGAGGTTCATCGTGACAACTCTTTGGGTCTTTGTGTCGATGTGTTCAACGGTATCTGCAACTGTGTGCTTGGCCAGCTGCAACAGGTTCCGATGCTGGCTGGGGAGATGAGAGGGAAACTTAGGATGAAAGAGTGGATGAAAGAGTGGATGAAACATAGAACTCAATAGGGAAACATGTCCATTAAAAAAGTCTGCAGGTGTGCATCCTCAGCAACTCAGTTCAAAGCTGAGTCCTTGACCCATCTTGACCTTGACTTTTCCAATCTGCCAGGCAGGGTGAGATGAGTCAACCGTGTCCTCCTCCAACGCTGAACGTCCAAGTCTCACTGGCGACGGGCTTCGCTGCTGGTGTGGCCAACGGCCTGACATTCCAAGTGAAGGCCAGCAGAATCCGGCATCTGCGTCTCACATTCCATGGCAGTGGATTGGAGACATTGGAGTTTTGGAGTTGATTTGGGGAGAGATCTGAAGAAATATGAACATAATCGAAGGAAGTTTAGAAGCTAAACCTTCCGACAATATGGACAGATGGAAAAGCACAGCCATGAATAAAGTCAGAAGATGAAGAAAGTCAGAAGAGAGACAATAAGAGATGAGAAAGTCAGAAGAGAGAAGATGCAGATGCGCGAAAAGGTAGGAAAGTCGCGAAACACTGTGTTTTTCCAATGTTTTGTGGCTCCGGAGNGTGGCTCCGGAGGGTCGAAAAGTAGGCTCGCTAAAGCGGCGGGTGCGGAGACATCTGGGCAGATGAGAGATGAAAAATTGCACGCCGTTGTGGCGCGAATCACATTTGGAAGTAAAAAATGTTAAAAACTGTCGGTCTCGGAGCACTTTTGGAAGTTGAGATGTCGAAAAAGCGTACGGCGCTGTGGCGCGAAGCACATTTGGAAGTAAAAAGCGTTAAAAACTGTCGGTCTCGGAGCCCTTTTGGAAGTTGAGATGTCGAAAAAGTGCACGGCCCTGTGGCGCGAAGCACATTTGGAAGTAAAAAGTGTTAAAGACTGTCGGTCTTGGAGCACTTTTGGAAGTTGAGATGTCGAAAAAGCGCACGGCCCTGTGGCGCGAAGCGCATTTGGATGTCGGATTTGTCGGACCACTTTTGGAAGTTGAGATGTTGAAAAAGTGCACGGCGCTGTGGCGCGAAGCACATTTGGAAGTGAAAATCGTTAAAAACTGAGGGTCTCNAAAAAGTGCACGGCGCTGTGGCGCGAAGCACATTTGGAAGTGAAAATCGTTAAAAACTGAGGGTCTCGGAGCACTTTTGGATGTTTAGACGTCGTTTTGGTTGGCAGGCGCAAGGGATTCTGCACATTGTCAAAAGTGAGCTAAACGTGTGGGTTTTGTAGCATTTTCAAAAACGATGGCAGGCGTGGGGCATTTGAAGACGATTTCCACAGATGCATTTTTCGTGGCAGGCGCAGTACAAGAGGCATCTTCAGCAGAGATGATCGGAGGTCAGGGCGCAGATTTCCTGAGAGGGGTTGCATTTTGGAGTATCAGATCATCAGCTATGCTNCGCAGTACAAGAGGCATCTTCAGCAGAGATGATCGGAGGTCAGGGCGCAGATTTCCTGAGAGGGGTTGCATTTTGGAGTATCAGATCATCAGCTATGCTTAGATGATTTTTCGTGACAGGTGCAGCACTTTGTATGACCTGGAATCACGTTTTCGTGGCAGGCGCAATACTTTAGAGACATGGCAGGGAAAAATCGCAAAACGCATTGGTACGAGGCCATCAGCTGCACACTCAACTTTCCATTTTTGAAGGAAGCCTCGCAGAATTGCTTCGTTTTTGATGTTGNGGAAAAATCGCAAAACGCATTGGTACGAGGCCATCAGCTGCACACTCAACTTTCCATTTTTGAAGGAAGCCTCGCAGAATTGCTTCGTTTTTGATGTTGTCAACTTCAAAAACGAGGAAGTCTCGCAGATTTGCTTCGTTTCGGAATGTTAACTACAACTACAACTACAACAACTACAACTACAACTTCAACTACATGACAACTACAACTACAACAACACCTTTAACTACATGACAACTACAACTACAACTACAACAACTACAGCTACTACAACTACAACTACAACAACTACAACAACTACAACAACTACAACTACAACCTCAACTACAACTTCCGCTACATGACAACGGCAACTACAACAACTACAACAACTACAACAACTACAATCAGAACAACCACTAAAATTACAACTACAACTACAACAACTACAACAACTACAACAACTACAACTACAACAACTACAACTACAACCACACTAACCACTACAAATACACCACACTACATTGCACTGCACTACAAATACAACTACAACTACAACTGCATTACAGCTACAGCTACAACCACAACTACATCTACAACTACAACCACAACTACAACTACACTACATTAAAACTACACTGCGCTGCCTCCAACCACTTGTCGGTCCATCAGTGGGTTTGCTCTGCCATCCATCAGTCACAGCAACGAACCTCTCCTATAGGTTTCCTATTTTTNTGCGCTGCCTCCAACCACTTGTCGGTCCATCAGTGGGTTTGCTCTGCCATCCATCAGTCACAGCAACGAACCTCTCCTATAGGTTTCCTATTTTTGAAAGTTCCGCCATCGCCTTGTGCGGTACTACTGGAAATATAAGAAAAAATATGATATGGAGGATATGGAGTTGGTAGATCAGTGCATTATTCTTGTTGCAAAGGAGTTGCTGAAATTGACACATCCGCACATACTGGCACACATTGCTCATCACTTAGTTTCTGGAATGGCAATTGTTTCTTTGCCCTGCCACGAACACCGCAAAACCAATTGTGGGACCTGCGTGAAGAATTACGTTAATTACGTTTGTGGAAGAAACTCACAGGGCAGCTGTCTTTCATCTTGATGGGTCAATTGATGGGTCGATTGAAGTGAATTGATGTGAATTTGCTCACTGCGCATCGCTGCGCCAGGGCGACAAAAGCGGCAACTTTGGGGGTCAGTTCAATCCAGCAGTGCCTTTGGATGCAATTGATGTGATGTGTTTACATGGTACGTTAAGATACACTTAATATTAATGAACCTTATAAGTGTATTTAAGAGTGACTATAATAAAACATGTAAGACATATTCATTTTCGAGCTCCTGACGCACGCATATTTGGGGAGCGAGATGCAGTCTTTAGGAATAGGACGAGTTTAACGTAGTAGACAGGATCTCGCAGGACCCCCTTTTCGCCATCCAGGGTGTTTTGCTCTGGAGATGAAAAGGTGTTTGGGTTGGGGCCATTTCAGGAAAATGAAAGTTCTTTGGACATGTTGGACTTGCACTTTTAGATCTTATAGTGACTTGTCTCACTAAGGTGACCTTGGCCCTTGCAATGAAAGGCGAAATGCCGCCGAAGCGTCTTTCGGACAGAGACTTTGTGTTCGAGTCAAAATGGTCATGGATGGTCAGATATGGACAGATGAACGCATTCTCAACCTCTCAATATCATTCAATGTCATTCTCAATATCGCTCAATTACATTCAATTATTCCATTTCTGAGCATTCGAGGTGCAGTGGTGTTTATCACCATACAGCTGATTGCTTCCATTTTTGCAGCTCTCCTTGCTTCACTGACTTCTGGAAGGCACAAAACTCCAACATTTGAGTGAAGTAGTTGAACCGGATGGAGACAGGGATGAGACTATTCTTTGACATAGTCTTGCGCGCCATGCATTTTTTTCTTATTAGTGCCATTTGATGTCAGGAATGTGCTTGACATAATTTGACCCAGCGCTGACAGCACGCTGACAGCACGCTGACAGCACGCTGACAGCATGTTTGCACAGCGCGTTGCACAGGCAGTGTCTGGAGGAGAACTTCCACATGATGTCGGCGACAATGGCACCGGCAAGCGTTCGCATCTTGCTTCAGGTACGAAGGGCAGTGCACTATGCGCACTGTGTCAAAAAATGTCAAAATGCTTCAAGAAATGTGAAGTGTTTGAAGTTTGTGACCTTCAAAATCCTTCAAACTAAATGCTGTTTGGCAGTTGCCAAACTTGTTGCAACTCAGCCTTGTGTCAGTTACCGAGTTTACAACTGTTGGCTCCACCTATCTCCGCCTATTGCAGGTGATTTTCTCGCTGTTCATTGTGTTTGTTCCATTGTGGGCGCACCAACGAAGGACTACATGACATGGCTGACATAGTCATTGCATGTCTTTTACGTAGTTGAATTTCTGACATATTTTGAACATGTTCTCCCATGCTTTGATTTCAAAAGGGTTCATTTCTGTTGGTACCTCATCAAGGAGCATGGCTGTTCCCGTCCTGGTATGCCGCTTGTTTGAGAATTTAGTTAAACATGTTAAAATTAATTGGGAAGCCTCCACGTGCGAATTGGCTGAAATGGGCATAGAGCAAGACAAAGTCTCAGCAGCTCCGCATGTTCAGGTTGGGGATTGCTGTAGAAGAGTGCTGAAAAGTGGATATATGATATACGTTGATCGCAGAGCTTGGGTCCAACAGGTTCAACATCTCATCTCCAAGCGTTGCTGAATGTTGCTGAGATCTGAGGCTTTTCCTACATTGCTGCCACATTGACCGGTCTTCCACAGCTCATGGATGTCCCAAACGTTCTTCGATGTTTTGGATTACTGTTGATTGGCCTGAGGTGGGGCGGCAAGCAGCAACAGATAACAGTAGCAATGGGAATTCGTTACAGATTCTTCCAGTGACAGTGGGATGACTTTGGGTGAATCTTTCAGCATCTTTTGAACAGCTTTCAGCGCAACATGCCTGGAGGAACTGGTCGATGGTTTGGACGGCTGCAATCGGCAACTTGGCCCCGAATGGCCATGATTCAGCGAGTTGTCATCGCTAGACTTCCGCCTGCATGGATTTGGATGACTCATTATCGATCATGATGAATCTAAAATTCTATTGTCCAAAGGCTCGTGCTGTCGCGTGCTCTGAAAGTGCAGTAGGTTTGAATCGTGACATTCTTGAATCGTGACATGCTTTGCTTCAAGCTCGAAGTTTTACTTGTGCATCAAATCACGATCCTTTCGCTTAAATCACGAACTCCGCCATGGATTCCTTCCGTGCAGCATTTTTGTTTCTGCTCTTTGGGCAGATCCATGCTGCATCATTGCGTAAGACTACTTCCGGCGCAGGTGCCATTCAGCACCTTGCTCAACACTTGCCTTTCGGAGTCACCAGAGACTTGTTCCAAAGCTTCTCCATTTGTGGGACGTGCAACAATTGGAAGCGATTTGGAGAAGAGCATGATGGTGGCTATTTGCTTTGCATGGACTCCTTGAATGCTTCCAATTTGCAAGCAGCTTACTCCATGGGTGTGCAGAAACATGACAAGTTTTCCTTGGACGTGTTCAAGGCCTTCGATGTCCCCGTCTACCAGTACGACTGCACTGTTTCGCACCCAGCACAAATTTGCGACAGGTGCAAGTTCTTCCCAGCTTGTTTGAGCTCGAAATTCCCGGGCAAGACTAGTTGGACCTTGAAAGAGGCCATTGAACAGTCGAACATGTCAGACGTGCCAGATCGCAGCTTGCTGATGAAGATGGACATTGAGCGTGGAGAATGGCCGACACTGCTGGAAGCCGACATCTCTTTGCTGAAGAAATTTCAACAGCTGCTCATTGAGTTCCATGGCCTCTGGAAGGAAAAGCAACACAAGACTTTTCTTGAGGTGATGAAGAAGTTGAAGAGCGCAGGCTTCAAGGTGGCGCACGTCCACGGCAACAACTTCGTTGGAACTTACCGAAATGGTCGATTTATGCTCCCCAGGGCTGTCGAGGTGACTTTGGATGCATCCCTTCCATCGTTGGAAAAATGCCATGATCCCAACTATGAGTTGCTGGACCGCCCAAACAAAAAGGGAGATACAGACATTGTTGGCATGGTCACCGAGCCGACCATGCTCGAGATGCCAGTCGAGAAAGAGCACCACCACAAGCACTGAGAGGCTGATAGTTGGCTGATAGTTTCTGAGGATCTGAATGGATCTGAGCCATTAGGCCTCCGTTAGGCCGAAGAAAAAAATCGATTTGCACCTGAGCTGTTGATGTTTTGAATTGATGATGGTGGGACTGATTCCCCAGACGCAGCAACCATGATGCCACCTGGACTCATGCAGCATCATGCAGCACTAGCTAGCGGTCGGGACATGAGAGACATACTTTGACGCTGCATTCAATTTTCGATTTTTTTCGACATATTTCAACAGTGTGTGGATCACTCCCAAGGTACCTTGATTGCTGCTCCTTTGGCAGTGCTGCTGGACGTTGTGAACCTCACTGACGAGAAAAGCGAGGAGGTGAACGGAGCTGTTTCGACCGATGTGACTTACTCGCAGTTATAGCACAACACAGCAGAACACAGCAGAACAATGCACAACTCATCACACAACACATCACACATTCATCAGCTGTGTCTCTACACATCTCAGGACATCGAGACAGATGAGGAACAAAGCGAGGCCTTGTAGGTGGGATTCCGCTCACATTTGTGTCATGATGGCAGCTGAAAGACACGTTGCAATAGATTTAAAACCTCAGCACAAGCTCAGCCCATGGTCAGCCCATTGTCAGCCCATTCTCACTGGATATTGCTTGATATTGCCAGTATTTGCAAACCCTAACAGGTGGATGAGTTGCGTTGTTCGCTTTCAACACAGCTGGGGATTTGCCGACATAAGATCAATGATAGATCAATTAAGATCTATTACAGAAATTCATCTATATCTATATATAACATGTATACAAGAACATCATGTAAGATGTTTTGTTTCGAGCCAAGCGGAAACTTCTCGAGGCCTGGACGTGACAAAAGATCAATTCCATGGCCCTCCATGGCCCTCCATGGCCCTGTGGCCCTGTGGCCGCTCCTACGACAAGCTCTTGGTGTGCTCGTTACGCGGTTGCTCTTGCAGTTCTGCGACAACTCGTGAAATCGACCTGGAACAACCTTGGATCAGCCAAAGATGAGCTCATGGCAGGCCGACCCAGGCGAACCCCAGGCGTTGGGATGTGCGGGGATTTGGAAGGCATGAGATCGCTCATTTTCAATACACGAGGCCTTTGGCGGCTTCACTTCGAAACGGGTGACCAACTCGCATCAGATTGTCATCCAAACCATACTTTGAAGTCGCAGGCACGCATGATTTTGCAGTGCGAGAAAGTAATTCATGCAGATTTCAAGGCGCCATGGTGCCCTCATGGTGCCCTCACCAGGGTGCACCTGTTATGAGCCGCGAGATATCTCATGTGCCATGACTGCCATGGTCTTGGGGCATGGTCATGCCATCATTAAATTGGGGTTTCGTTCATAGCAACGAATTTAAGGCTTTCCAAAAATGGACTTATGATCGCTGGGCTGCCTGATCCGATGATCCGCTGATCCGATGATCCGATGGTCCGATGGTCCGCTGATCCGCTGATCCGATGATCCGATGGTCCGATGGTCTGCTGATCCGATGATCCGATGGTCCGATGGTCCGCTGATCCGCTGATCCGATGATCCGATGGTCCGATGGTCTGCTGATCCGATGATCCGACGATCCGCTGATCCGATGATCCNTCCGATGGTCCGATGGTCCGCTGATCCGCTGATCCGATGATCCGATGGTCCGATGGTCTGCTGATCCGATGATCCGACGATCCGCTGATCCGATGATCCACTGATCCGCTGATCCGCTGATCCGCTGATCCGATGATCCGCTGATCCGATGATCCGCTGATCCGATGATCCACTGATCCGCTGATCCGCTGATCCGCTGATCCGATGATCCGCTGATCCGATGATCCGCTGATCCGATGATCCGCTGGTCCGCTGATCCGCTGATCCGCTGATCCGCTGATCCGATGATCCGATGATCCGATGATCCGCTGATCCGCTGATCCGATGATCCGATGATCCGCTGATCCGCTGATCCGCTGATCCGCTGATCCGATGATCCGATGATCCGATGATCCGCTGATCCGCTGATCCGCTGATCCGATGATCCGCTGGTCCGAGGAGCCGCTGATCCGATGATCCGCTGATCTGAGGATCCGCTGATCTGAGGATCCGATGGTCCGGCGGTCCGCTGATCCCAGGATCCGTGGCCTATAAAATTAC
>BGPT01000457.1:146214-157957 GCA_003297045.1 Symbiodinium sp. clade C Y103 | reverse complement strand
CCATTGCCAGAGGTGTCGCCGTAGCTCCCAGTGGTCTTGGTGGCGCGCGCCGCAGACCCAAATTGAAGTAGCTTGTTCAAGGCGCTCTGGTGGGGGTTCACCTTTGTGTTTGCCTTCGAAGACGTGCTACCTTCTTCTGACAAAAGTCCGAATGCAGTGAGAAAGTCATAGGTCTCATCAATGTTGCCCAGAACACCAAACCACTGCCGCCCTTGCCACAACGTGGGTTCACCAGGAAGATTCGCGGAATTCTTAACTTGTTTGAAATCACTAGCACAACGATGGAACCACTCTTCAGGAGTTGCACTGGCTATTGCTGCAGACAACACTGCGGCCTTCGGCCTGGCAAATGCAAAATGCATGTTATGGAAGCAGAGAGCTAGCTGGGCGCACAAATAGCAAGCAACATCTTTCAACATTCAACTTCAAGGGCCGCGCCTCGCCATCACTGGGTCCAGATTCTGCCTGAGCTGTTCTGCTTCCACTTGCTCTTGAATGGCTTTTCCCACTTGGTTCTGCACAATCTTGTCCAACTCTCGGGTTATGGAGTCTGCAAAACTGGTCATGCTGCTCTTCCTAGTCTGTGAATAATTCACGTTGATGGTGAATGCCGCCAATGGGCTTGGACTGGTCGGGAAGATGGATACCTTTGCTCCGTNTGGTCATGCTGCTCTTCCTAGTCTGTGAATAATTCACGTTGATGGTGAATGCCGCCAATGGGCTTGGACTGGTCGGGAAGATGGATACCTTTGCTCCGTTGGTGAGAGGACACATCAAGGAGAGCATGTTGAGCGCGTATGGGAACTCATGGTGGGCTGCCCGCACTGCCCAAGTCTGGCAGAACTGGTGCCCAAGCTGCGTCAGCAAGCGGGGAGGGTCCCACAACTTATCCACGGTGTCCCAGATGGATTTCATGGCTGCCAAGTATTGCCTATCTACTTCGCGACCCATGTTCTCCGAAAGCTTTNCGGGGAGGGTCCCACAACTTATCCACGGTGTCCCAGATGGATTTCATGGCTGCCAAGTATTGCCTATCTACTTCGCGACCCATGTTCTCCGAAAGCTTTCGTTGCAGCAACTAGAGCCTTTCCGCTGCGACTCTCACTCTGACTCGCAAGCTTCAAGGGAGAAATCTGGATCTATAGAGCCTATAATAGAAGCAACAGATTTCTGAAGGAAGAGAATGAGGCGGCGATGACCGGGAACGATGAATGAAGAAAAAGCTTTCGGGGGAAACCACCCTTACAAACCCATTCCCAGCGTCCTGGACGACATGTGCTACTTCGGAGTCATCAGGAAGGTGGTCAGAGNATGAAGAAAAAGCTTTCGGGGGAAACCACCCTTACAAACCCATTCCCAGCGTCCTGGACGACATGTGCTACTTCGGAGTCATCAGGAAGGTGGTCAGAGCAAAAGCTCTTGCCTAAAACCGGTGTGCGTGGGCATGTGTGCCGCAAAGTTTGCCCCAAAGAAGGTGATTGCGAAGATCCTGCCAATAATGATGCGCAAACTGCTCGTCTGTTCTTTGCGTTCCCATCCATGACAAGGACATCACAGCGCATTTTTGCCGCGCGCGCTTTGCCCATGGCATCCTTTGTGAACTCTGCTTGGAAGGCTGGCATCAAAGGTTCTAGAAGCTCTTCCACGTTCTTGCGAAGGTCAATGGAGGGCGAAGCAGCAAAGGCCAGGGAACACTCGTAGGCCCGCAGTAAGAAGCGCCATTTGAACCAGCCTTCACTGATCAAAAGACGCAGCCTTGCACTGGGCAATAGATGTTCCTGCCCGCATGCACGGGCATGCTCCCGGACGACGTCGCTTTCAGCAATGAAACTGGCGTGCTGCCGAACTAGCCGTGAATGAAATTGCCGAAGCCATGCAATGGAGAATCCAAAGGATGAGCTTAGCATGAAACACCTGAGTTCCTTTGGGCTGCCCGTGAAAATATGTTTGCCTGAATCGACCCTGTAATTGTGCCATAGTAGCCCGTTGCACTTTGGACAGCTCCTATTGCGGCACCGCAATGGCACATGCTGCTTGGGAATGGGCCCTGTGGTATGCAGAATCACAGCTTGTGTCTTTAAGGAATCGCACCTGCTGAGCACAGCATTGCNGGCACCGCAATGGCACATGCTGCTTGGGAATGGGCCCTGTGGTATGCAGAATCACAGCTTGTGTCTTTAAGGAATCGCACCTGCTGAGCACAGCATTGCACTCCAAGCAATGTCGCTGCAAAGGTAGGAGCTGCTGCAAATCAGTTTCGGCGCCAAAATCGCCCTCGTTCACCCGTTTCTCGGCTTGCAACCGCTGAGCAACTCTGCGGCCAACTTCGGGTGGCACCTGCACAGCTGGGTCCGCAGCTTCCAATAAATCAAGGAGGCACTCCAAGCTCTGTTCCATTACTGGCCCAAAAGATCCCGGGGACAAAGTGTGTACGTAGAAGACTTGAACCAAAGGCCAAAGTAAATGGTTCGTTTGGAAGCTGGGAGATTAGAAATACATGTTGTTTCACATTCTATCTGCATGGTGAAATGCAAAGGACATTAGGGCCATGCGGAAGAAGGAAGAGGATAAATGTCAACCCGCGGCAGAACCAACATGCACGCGTCTCTGAGGTCAGGACGCGCACATGGCAGTAGTCTCCTTGAGGCCTCGGTGGTCAATCGATTACGCTGAAATGACCGGCAGGGTGGATGCATGCAATCAGCTGCGCGGTTCCCTCATTTTCATTGATGGTACATGCAGACATCGTGGTGGTATGTAATGATTGTGAATATAGCCCTCTTAAACATTGCAGAGCGCGTGGGAAAGAAAAAATCAACCTGCGGCAGAACCAACACAGACGCGTCTCTGAGGTCAGGACAGGCAGAAGACCCTCAGCGCACATGGCAATAGTTTCCTTGTGGGGCCTCAGGCGCCGATCGATGGCTGGATGTATGCGNACGCGTCTCTGAGGTCAGGACAGGCAGAAGACCCTCAGCGCACATGGCAATAGTTTCCTTGTGGGGCCTCAGGCGCCGATCGATGGCTGGATGTATGCGTGTAACATCGAGTTCCCTCATTCATTCATTGATGGTACATGGATATGTTGCGTATAGCCCATGAACTTTTGACCCGTTGCACATCACAGGGNTCATTCATTCATTGATGGTACATGGATATGTTGCGTATAGCCCATGAACTTTTGACCCGTTGCACATCACAGGGCGGTGTAGGAAGAGGATATATATATGTCAACCTGAGCTTCTTTGAGGTTCACGGCACATCGAGTTCCCTCATTCATTCATTGATGGTACATGGATATGTGGTGTACAGCCCATGAACTTCTGACCCATTGCAAATCTCAGGGCTGTGTAGGAAGAGGATATATATGTCAACCTGCGCGTCACCGTCTTTGAGGTTCACGGCAGTGAGGCCTCAGTCGGCGATCGGGATTATGCTGAAGTGATCCGCAGCAAGCACCGGCGATTAGCATCCAGATTCCTTTATTTGTCATTGATGGTACATTGTATGTATCTAGCTCATGATCTGCTGACGACCTGCTGATCACCATGGATGTCCAGATGCTCCGCTGATCCAATGTCGTGCCGATCTAGTGTGGTCCGCTGATCCGATGATCCGCTGATCCGATGATCCGATGATCCGATGATCCGATGGTCCGATGGTCCGATGGTCCGACAATCCGCTGATCCGATGATCCGATGATCCGCTGATCCGATGATCCGATGATCCGCTGATCCGATGATCCGCTGATCCGATGATCCGCTGATCCGNCCGACAATCCGCTGATCCGATGATCCGATGATCCGCTGATCCGATGATCCGATGATCCGCTGATCCGATGATCCGCTGATCCGATGATCCGCTGATCCGCTGATCCGCTGCTCCGCTGATCCGCTGATCCGCTGATCCGCTGATCCGCTGATCCGCTGGTCCGCTGATCTGCTGATCCGCTGATCCGATGATCCGCTGATCCGCTGATCCGCTGATCCGATGATCCGCTGATCCGCTGATCCGATGATCCGCTGAGCCGATGATCCGCTGATCCGATGATCCGCTGATCCGATGATCCGATGATCCGACAGTCCGCTGATCCGATGATCCGCTGATCCGATGATCCGACAGTCCGCTGATCCGATGATCCGATGATGGCTGGGCAGCAGGGAGATCATGGGTGGAAGGGACCCGCACGCTACTTCATTGCATCATTTTTGCCTTGTTTGCGTTTGTTAGCATGTTTGCGTTTGTTAGCATGTTTTCATTTAATTTGGTTTCACAGCAGCTTGACTTGTGACCTTTTTCTGGTGGAGAAAAGGCTTGTTCAGGCCGTTAAAACGTTCTATCAAAGCAATAGTGCCACTCGTATCCGCACCCAGGTCAGGCTGCTGTGAATATGTAAAACTAGGAATTATTAAAAGTGAGCCTACATCTTCGACTGCTTCTGGAATGCAGAATCAATTCTTGAGGGAGACACGATTGCCCTTTTTTCATCTTTCCGGGATTATAAAAATGATGTTCCGTCAGCCGCTATTGGCAGTAGAAGCACGGTATCATGACCTCAACATACGCCACCAAACGGCTGACCCAATCCCCAACTCCACTGAAGTGACAGAAGTCATTCTGGCAAGCTGAAACTTAATTCACAGGTCGTTGAGGTTGGAACCATGGCAACTGGTTTTGTATCGATGCCAGTGACAGATGCCATGATGATAGAGAATGCAAGTTGAAAGCATCTGGAGCTGCTGCCTCCTGTTGGGGGAGTGTGTGAAGGGCTATTTCCGAGCAAAAAAAAAGATCATTTTCAAATTTCTGGCCCATTTGTTTACCTGGGGGTTCGCTTCTGGCGTACCTTGTCTTTGCATGTTTTTTGGACCTTGTTTTGGGCCCCCGAAGTGGAGCAAGATGTCATTACTGAAGTTTCCACTACATTAGCTCTTGCACGAAGCGTTTCTCTGGAGGTGTAAGTTTTGACCGCAATCAGCAAGAAGTGATAAAAGCAAAAAAAGTATTCTGCCGCATTTGAAAACCCACAATCCAACTAAAGCGAGGTCGGTATCAATGAATCTAAGCTCCGTTCCCTTCCCACATGTTTGGCGCGATTAGATCTGCTTCACTCTGTTACTGAATTGAGTAACTGCGCATGCTATTGGTGTGAATGCAATTGCCATTCTGATGATCATGCTGAAAAACAACGATTTCTATGCGACGGTGTGGGCATGTAGTGCCCCGCTAAACGCTCCTCTGTGCTAGAGACACGTTTTCCGTTTCCTTGTGTCGGTCGTCGTAATTTTTCAACATCAATGTAGTTTGGAAAAGAGCTGCACGCTACACATACCCGGCACTCAGATGATCTTCACGTCGAAATAGTCCGAAAAGTCAATATCCGGTGCAGCCAAAAAGTACAATATCAAAGGACAAAAATGCACCCAGTGATTGACCAAGAGCGCGAAGCGTTTAGTGCCGATTTTGCTGCAGGTGCAGTGTTTGCGACTTGCGTCGCACCAAACTTACAGAGGGTGAGCGTGTAGTGGCGCCGCTTTGTGACACTGCTCGGCAGGTTCTGTGTTCAACCCCTGGCAGGCGCAGTATTTCAAAAGCAAAAATGGCCATCACAGCTTAAGCCCTGCATGTTTGTTTGTCAAATGTTTGGCACGGGCTTAGCTGTGAGGTGGCCATGTTTGCTTCTCAAATACTGCGCCTGCCAGGGTTTAAGCTGTGAAGTGGCCACGCTTGCTTCTGAAGGTTAATTTCACCGAAGGTGATGTTGCTTTATCGAAAGCGTAGTGGTTAAAAGAAAATTTGGAGATGTCCAAATTTTGCGCGTTGCATGTTTTCAAAGCGCGAGGTTGTGTGTTGTGTCACCAACTTGTGTTTGAACCAAAACTTTTTAAACGCATGCTTTGCAAAACAATCTTGGTGCAGTGAAATCACTTACCTCTTGGATGAAGTTCCAATCTGGTTTCCAAAGAGTTTTGTTTCTGGTTTGTTTGCTTGTGTGCTTTCAAACTCTTTGGAATGATTTCTTTTTCCCGTGCTCGCCTCAAGCAAGGGTGGGTGGTGGGTGCGACCATTTTCCCTGTAGATAGGAACTCGCGAGCCGGATTTCATGGTGGCGACCTGGATTTTCTGGTTTTGAGTGACAGTGCATGGTGCAATTTGCGATTCGACTTTGCTTTTTCCTGGTGGTGACCTGGCTTTGTGAAAGTGCAAAGATGTCGAAACTGTCAACCGAGTTCATCGATGCTTGCGCTAGGGAGCTTGGGGGAAAACGGTTGCTGGTTCATTTTCCTTGGGAAAACTCACAGTTTGAACCTATGATGACTAAGAAGCCTCGATCAGTGATCAGACCGCCTGAGTGGTTTGACATGCCGCAGTCAGAGGTTACGGAGTCTGGACCTGGTCGGGCGCCTACAAAGTTGAACAGGTACAATGCCAAGAGACAGATGTCGGAGGTGTCATGGGTTGCTTCTGAAAATCATCGTTTGAACCTGGCTTTGCAATGTTGGAAGGTTATCATTCTGGATAGTACTTCACACACTGAATTGGGTCAGCTTTTAATCCAGTGTATTGAACATGGCAAGAGTGATGACTACATCTGGCAAGTGGTTGCAGACTCATTTAGCCGGAAGGCTGCGGCTACTCTCAAAGCACGGGCTTCATCTCTCTTGGCTTTTGGCAGATGGAAAAAATCTCTGTCGCTGGGATCTTCTGAGGGTGTTTTTCCAATTACAGAAGAGATGGCCTATGACTACCTTTGTGAGTTGCGATACAACAAAGCAGCGCCTTCTAAGGGCAAGAGGTTTCTGGAAGCCGTTGGATTTGCAAAGGGCTTGGTTGGTGCAAAAGTCGATGCAGTTTTGGCTTCATCCAGAGTGAAAGGAGCCGCTGAAGGTACTGGTGCAAAACCTGTGAGAAAGAAGTGCCCCTTTACAGTGGAACAGGTGCTCATCTTGGAGCGCATTGCTATGTATTGTCAAGGGCAGCAGGCGATCTTCGCCGGGTACCTATGCTTCCTGATCCATTGCAGACTTCGCTGGTCTGACGGCCAACACTGCATTCAAGAGCCAACGATCGACATCGACCCAGAGACTGGCAGAGGTTTCCTAGAAGCAGCTCTGTATCACCACAAAACGGCAAACAAACGCCGAGTGAATGTGGTGAGGCTACTTCCAGTCGCTGCAGTGCTTCCGGGACTTACAGGCAACAACTGGGCTGAGCATTGGTTGAAAAAACGTTTGGACATGAACCTGAGAGGATCGATGCGACAACCTATGATGCCTGCACCGACCGCAGACGGACACTGGGATTTGCAGCCTTTGTCATCTTCTGAAGCCAATGTGTGGTTGAGGGAATTGCTGGGTCCTTGGAAGCCTGCTTTCATTTCAGGGATGGCAACGCACTCAGCAAAAGCCACTTTGCTTTCATGGTTGTCAAAAGCACACGTTGACATTGCTTTGAGAAGACTTGCAGGATATCACATCACTCCTGGTGATAAGAGTGCTCTAGAGTACTCAAGAGATGCTGCTGCACCAGTGTTGAGACAGATTGAAGCTTTGTTTATTGCCATTCGCTCTGAAGTCTTCAGTCCAGACTTGCCACGATCCAGACGATGGTCCGGAGCTAATTCTTTAGACGAAGCTGTCAAGATTGCTGCATCAAACGTTTTCGAACATGACATGCATGGGTTCAGTGATGCTTTCAATTCTTCTTTGATGAGTTTTGATGTTGTCTCTGAAGTCCAGCCTGACGCCGTTGACATCATGGAGGAACATGACTCTTCAGTAGGCTTTGACGACAACATGACGCTTGAGGACCTGAGGGTGCACACTGTTAGGAGTGCTAGGTTGATTGACTCAGTGCGTTTTTCAGATGATGCAAGTGACATGAGCGATTGGTCTGATTCTCGGGAGTCTTCAACTGACCAAGACAGTGACTCTGATGACATGGAACGTCAAGTTCTGGTAGATGGCGAGAAGAACGCCGTGGACTTGGTAGCACCCTCAGACCTTGCAGGAAAGATTTGCTTTCGTCATTTGAGATCGAAGAAACTGCACTTCGTTGAACGAGTTGAGAATGACATTTCAATTTTTCGATGTGGAAGGAAATGCAATGCAAATTACGAGAGACTGTCAACTGTTCCAGCCTTCACTGCGCATGGATGCATGTGTTGCTTTGGATGGAGCAACGAACCAGATGAAGCTGCAAGTGATCCAGATTGACGGTCGACAGCGCCTCAGAAAATTTGAAAATGTCAAATGCGGCGGCTGCTTCAAGTTTCAACGGTAGTTTCATTCAAATTTCAAATTTGTTTCAGAACTCAATTTGAAGTGATTTGCAAACTTCACTTTGAACTCTTGAGATGTCAAAAGTTGCTTGGTGATGTCAAAAGCAGCTATGCCTTCAGTGTGTCAACGAACCCAGCGCAGATCACAGATGACGATTTTGACAACAAAGTTTCTGTGCCTCTTCTAGGTGCAGCCAATGCAGCAGAGGCTTCGCTGTTGAGGCGCTTGCTCTTTGAGAGCTACACACTCACTGCCACCGAGCTCAAGCGCAAAGCGGACAATAGCGAAAGTGATGGGCCGAAAAAGCTCCCCATACAAGAGATTGCCACTAGATTCACTGCTCTTGAGAAGAAACTACAACCGCTGAAGATAGAAAGTGTGCTTGAGCCAAGTCACTCCCTGGTGAACAGTTTGGCACAGTGCGCCGATGATGGGCGCTTGAGATACATAGAGTGGAGCAAATGCACGTCCAGAAGTGCGGAGCTCAACAGCTTGAAGGAGCAGCCCAACTTGAAGGTTTGGCGTGCAGACGCGTCCGGTACAATCAAGCAGTCTGAGGCGGAGGCCAATCTCAAGTGCGAAGTTTCGACAGAGTTGGACGTGATGAATGCTATGAGGCGTCGTGGAGTAGCCTACGAGATAGCAAATCTGATGTCCTTCGAGAAGCACGAGCTGATCGTGAACCATCTGTTTGCTGAGCTTCAGCGTGAGCCTTTGGATGGGTACAAGAAACTTTCTCTGGGCCAGTTGTCGGCCGCCGACCGTGAGATTCATGTGAAGTTGGCAGAAAAGACAAGGGCAGGCCTGCCTTTGGGGCCAGCCGGAGAACTTCCTTTAGACCAGTACATTGAGGGTGTGCTAGCACTGCCTGCAGTCATGTGGCTGCTTATGCCAAAGCAGAAGGGCGCAGCAGCCGAGAAGCCTTCTCAACCCGCAGCTGCACCAGCTCCACACCCAAAGGCAAAGCCATGGGCTCAGCCTAAAAACAGGTTTGACAAGAACAAGCGCAAGGTGTCGAAGACTCCGATGCCAGCACAGTTGCGTGGTGGAACCCCAGTGGATTCAGACGGCAAGTCTATCTGCTATGGCTTCAACCTTGGAACATGCCATGAACGCAACTGCAAGAAGGGAAGACATGTGTGCTGCAAGCCAGGTTGCTTTTCAACAGCCCACAACTTCCTGAACCACGACAAGTCCAGTTGACTCACTAGACAACAGAGTCAAATTAGCTTGAAAGACAGGCTTGCATGTCCAGTCGAGAAGTCGACTCTCAGCCCAGGTGTTGCGAAGGCAGCACCTAGTGTTTTTCCTTCAGTGGAAGTCATACAGGGTATGCCTGTTACCAACGCTAAGTCAGCCGAAGGGTTGACAGTGTCTTTTTCTCCCCAGTCGAACGCGACTGGACCTTGCTCACGGGGAACGCCCGTTTCTGCAGAAAATAGTGACGATTTTCGTCCAGCTACAGGAGATGTCAAGTCACCTCCCTTCATGATTGAACTTTTTTGTGGAACTGCCGGGGTTTGTGCGCAATTTAGAACTTTAGGCGGTCGTGCCATTGGAGTGGACCATCACTTGAAACGTGCCAAATTAAAAGCAGCAGCGGTCAAGCTTGACATTACCCAGCAGTGGGTGCAAGATCTCATAGAGCGTGAGATTAGACTCGGAAGAGTCGATGCCGTTCATTTAGGTCCACCATGTGGAACAGCCTCAAAAGCAAGAAACATTCCGATCAAGCGCAAGTTGATCAAAAGAGGCGCACCCAATCCTCAACCGCTGCGAAGTCAGCGTTATCCTCTCGGGTTTCCATGGTTGAGAGGAGTGAACCGACAGAGGGTTCAAGCGGCAAATGCTTTATACAAATTTTCAGCACGTCTTGCACTTATTTGCGAAGAATGCAGCACATTGTTCACGATTGAAAATCCACATAATTCAATGCTTTGGATCACTCCATATTTCAGACCTCTGCTCCAGAAATTTTTCTTGCACATAGTAGACTCGTGCGAGTACGGGTCGTCCCGTAAAAAAGCCACGGCCTTCCTTGCCAATTTTGACGCGCCACGGCTTAAGCAGAGGTGCCGAGGCAATCATGTTCACGAAGCTTGGAAAGTTAAACAAACTGAAACTGGTGAGTGGTCCTTTGATACTGCCAAAGAGGCAGAATATCCTACGAAGTTGGCAGCGGCCATTGCAGCTGCATTTCTTGATGAACTTGCACTTCGTGGTACATTTGTTTTGCAAGACAATTTGGACGACCATGCTAGCAAAATTTCCACAGAGTTGCAACCACGGCGGACGAAGGGTCCGTTATTGCTTGCTGAGTTTAAGACCAAAGTCAACATGGAATGCGATGTTCATGCCGAACCCCCTTCTGTTATTCCTGAAAATGCCATGCCACCTTGGCAAGGTATTCCAATTGGTTCGAAAAGATTGGATATGCACCCGGTTAAGTCGGAAATGGGGGGTGAAGACCGGCTGCAAGTGGTATATGGCGTTTATTTTTCTCCGATGGAATTTGTGCAAAGAGCCCAGATGTTGCGGCATCCTTTTGATATCCCTCTTCCTTTAGATGAGTCCAACATGTCTGCAATTGCCTTTATTCCCCACAACATTGTGTGGGGTTCTTGTTTTTTGCTTTGCACCTCCCGCTTCCTCCGCCGCCTCCGCCTCCTCCCGCGTCTCCCGCGTCCTCCCACACACAACAACTTCACAGACAACAACTTTACACACAACTTTGTCACACACAACTTTGTCACACACAACTTTGTCACACACAACTCTTTCACACACAACTTTGTCACATACAACTCTTTCACACACAACTTTGTCACACACAACTTTGTCACACACAACTTTGTCACACACAACTTTTTCACACACAACTTTGTCACACACACAACTTTGTCACACACAACTCTTTCACACACAACTTTGTCACACACAACTCTTTCACACACAACATTGTCACACACAAACACAACTTAGTCACACACAATTCTTTCACACACAACATTGTCACACACANACAACTTTGTCACACACAACTCTTTCACACACAACATTGTCACACACAAACACAACTTAGTCACACACAATTCTTTCACACACAACATTGTCACACACAACATTGTCATTGTCACACACAACTTTGTCACATTTTGTGTGGCAGGTGTGGCACTCGGTGACATCTGCCTTCACTTTGTGTGGCAGGCGTGGCACTGGCTGGCTCTGGTGGCGCATTTGGTCGCGGCTGGGNCCTTCACTTTGTGTGGCAGGCGTGGCACTGGCTGGCTCTGGTGGCGCATTTGGTCGCGGCTGGGGCCCTGTGACGCCGCGCCTCTTTTGTGTGGCAGGCATGGCACTTTGCGACATCTGCCTTCGTTTTGTGTGGCAGGCGTGGCACTTACGGCACTGGGCTGGCTCTGGTGGCGCATTTGGTCGCGGCTGGGGCCCTGTGACGCCGC
>BGPT01000457.1:84904-143132 GCA_003297045.1 Symbiodinium sp. clade C Y103 | reverse complement strand
TGCCAGGTATCTCATGCCGCGTACTGCCAGACTGTTCCTTTGCTTCATCGGAAAAAGGCGTTGGAACAGAAGCAGGAAGCTTCGCTGCTCACGGATACACACACGCACGCACGCATCCATGCACACACACGGATACATACACAGATTCACACACACACACACCCACGAACACGCACCTATACCCACACACACACACACGCAGACACATACACACACACACACACACACGCACACGCACACATACATACATGTCTGTCGCAAGAAACACATCTATGATACAACCGTCTTTCTAACCTTCTTTCGCTCATCCTGCCCTATGTCTGTCTTCCTTGCCTCTCTCTGTTCTTTTACCTCTGTTCTNGAAACACATCTATGATACAACCGTCTTTCTAACCTTCTTTCGCTCATCCTGCCCTATGTCTGTCTTCCTTGCCTCTCTCTGTTCTTTTACCTCTGTTCTTTTTACCGCTGTTTTATGTGTTTCGGAAGGCATTGACTTGTGGGGTTATCCGGTCCTTTAATTTNTTCCTTGCCTCTCTCTGTTCTTTTACCTCTGTTCTTTTTACCGCTGTTTTATGTGTTTCGGAAGGCATTGACTTGTGGGGTTATCCGGTCCTTTAATTTCAGCCTGTGGATGGAAGAAATCCTGCACCAGTTGCTAACTATTGGTAACTATGAAACGTTGTAAATCATGGGATTATAATGGGACAACCCATCTGGCAAGTGGTGCAGGATTTCGCAACCATCCACAGTATGTCACCTGCCATAAGCAAAAATTGAAGCACACCAAATCACACGGGGAATCCAATGGAGAAAAGCAACCATGCCCACTTGGAAGGTTATGGCATTGGACTTGCCACATGATACATCTCATTGCTAGAAACATACCGTCTATGGGGAATGGCTCGCAATAACACCGGGGGAACGAACAAAATATTTGGAGGTTTTTTTCTGCACCCATTTTGTTGGAGCCATTCCCAAGCCCTGCGGGTTTAAGGTCCATTGAAACATAATATCTCAAGCTAAAACACTTGGGAACTGATTCGCCCAGAAACTGAGAAATTGTCAAAAATAGCTCATGTTCCCAGATTTGGTGGTGAATGTATGTTAGCATGTTTTTATGGTCACACGTGAATTTAGCATTCGAAGGAGCAAGCCCTGAAAACGGGGTTTATGATGCGTGTGTCAACTTAATTTTGTGGATGCCAGAGGATGACACCACAGGCTTGACAGCGCATCCGAATGAAGCTGGACGACACCCCGGGAAACACACACACACACATCAAATGCTCCTTCCAAGGAGAAATCACGCATGCGCAGGGTTCCCTCCAAAAGAAAATAAGTCTAAGAATGCTGTGATGTTGCTGTTGTTGTTGATGATGATGATGATGATGATGATGATGATGATGAGGATGAGTATGAGTATGAGTATGAGGATGAGGATGATTAGGATGAGTAGGATGACGATTATGATTTTACAGAGAAAACTTTTCCACGCAAATGTTTTCACACAGAGGCTTTTGCACACAGATGCTTTTACACACAGGTGCCTTTACACACAGAAACTGCTACACATAAGCATCTTTTACTTGCAGGCAGATGCTCCGACACATAGATGCTTTTACACAGAGGTGCTAGACACCTGCATCTATAGAGCTGGAAATATAAAGTTGTAGGTGTCTTACACAACTCCATGGACACACCCACATCTTTAAAGGACTATGATGCGTATGATGTTGATGATGACGATGAAGATGATGATGAGGATGATGATGAAGATGAAGATGATGAGGATGTGAATCATATACATCTTCAAAACCGCTCTTTGGAACCCTTCTTTCTATGCTTTCGGGGATTCAGTGATCCCAACTTCCACCGAAAATTCGGGATACTCCCCCAAGTGGTTCTTTTTTCTCATGGGGTAAACCTCCCAATTGAACAGCCTAGGGTTCAACCATCCAAGGTATCGCCCCTTAAGCATGCAGAGGTCTACCAAGGCTTACCTACCATTGATCCCTAAGGAATTCAGAGCTTCAACTGGGGAATATTCCACTGGCTGGGGCCCGGCTGACTTTCCTCCGGAGCTTACCCAGAAAACTACCTGACCTTCGTCTTTCGTGCGATACCTCAGTGTTCTTCTTGCAATACTTGTATTAAACATCAGCGAAAGCACCACCATTTGCCAGTTGGTCCGGTTTGATCATCATAATTCAACCATAGAACTTGGGTAGATCCTAATATCTATAACAAGCAAAAAAACCATTTCCTACATAAGTATCCCCAATAGGATCCAGCCAACATAGAATAATATAGAACGTTCAATCCCATGCAAAATAAAACCTATGAATAATGTTGGTAAAACAATAATAAACCATCCCCTAAATCACCATAAATGGGGGGTATATACCATTCCCAAATGGGTGGTTTATTATTGTTTTACCCACATTACCCCAATATGTGGTTGGTGAAACTCATCTCTTGGAGAGTCCCCGAAGATCGTGGCGGGTTAGATCAACGATGTTAAGTGAGCTTCCATACTGCCACCATCGCCATGAAACCACATGAGTTGCCAATCATATCATACAGGATATGAGAAACCATATTTAATGGAACATGGAATATGACTCTGACATCTGGAACATATATTTCTATGTATATATATAGCCACTATATGCATATATGTTTATCTGTCTATGTGATATCTAACAACCTTTACTCATGAAACAACCAACCATATATTGTCAAATGGCTGTATCTCACATATAACCTGGAATGCTCCCGCAATTAATAAACAATTTCTATATGTCTACAATATATATATATATATATAGGATCATGATATATGAATATATATGATATATGTATACATAATGACTATATAGTATATATAAATATACATATATATATATATATACACACATAATAGCTCGTTGGACCTGCAAATCAAGCTCGTTCACTGCGTCTGGGTCCACGCACCGCGATGGAGTGCACGAGCGCTGCAAAGCGCCTGCGGAGGCCCAGGACATCACAAGATCCCGTAGCAACCCTTCACAGGTGATGCTTCAAACGGTGGTATTTCTTGCTACCCTCTGGTAAACTAACATAGCTATTGAAAATGGCCATTTATAATGGATTTTCCCACTAAAAATGGTGAGTTTCCATAGTTTTGTTAGTTTACCAGAGGGTAGGGGAAGGGATCCATCCATCAAATCATCCTAGAATCATCTATATTAATCATCCTAGAAGGGATTCATCATATTCAATTCATCTACAATCATCCTTTATCATATGGGTGTGTCAGGAAATTGGGTATACCGCCAATTATTGCCATTTTATGTTGGGACAATTCTGATGAACCATCGGGTTTAGGGCTACACTTTCAGACAAAGCCAAATGAGCAATGGTAATCCATAAGAAACTCCTTCATGGCTGTTCTCATGGAACCAATGACAATGCTCAATATGGGGGTTAAAACCTATTATGATCCATTTTAGTGAGATGAACATCCATGAATCTCAGCTATTTTGATGTGAACAGAAGGTACCAAGGTTTTGACGCATAGCCATATATTGTGTAGCACAAGCACCGTATAATACCCTCTGGTAAACGTTTACATAACTATGGAAAATCACCATTTTTAATGGGAAAATCTACTTTCAATCACCATTTTCTATAGCTTTTTGTATGTTTACCAGAGGGTAATATCTATAGTCATCAACCAACGCCCAGGTTTTGGTCCAGATCCATGGGATTGAACTCAACCATGGAGGATCCAGCCCACCAAAACGCAGGGTTCGTGCGTGAAAAAATGTAGTACTCTCTGGTAATGGGGATTTAACCATCAACAAATGGGGATTTAATGGGATTTAATGGGATATACCCTCTGGTAAACTAACAGTTTGCTATTGAAAATGGTGATTTATAGTGGATTTTCCCATTAAAATTGGTGATTTTCCATAGTTATGTGGCTGTTTACCAGAGGGTAACACCCAACAAAGATGACATGTCCAAATGCAACGAACATATACTAAGATAGTGGTGAATTGAACCTGTTCTATCTCTTCTGGAGGTTTCTACGATTCTGTAAGGCATCATCTTAATGGTTGAATTCAATGGGAATCCTCCCGGTCCCAAAAATATCCAAAGACCATGCTTGGGGTCAGATTCTATGAGTGGAACCTGGCCATAGCTTTCAATGAAATATGTCGGAATTAACGTCGAAAAATCCAGCTTCATTGGACATTCATGGTAATGTGATCCCAAACCACAAGCCATCTCCAATTTTTCCAATGGGTGATCGGCATGATTGAAGTTCGTTTCCCAAATTTCAGTGAAACTCAGTGGTATGTGTGTTGTTCTCAGGCATACAACTTTTGAGAAATCAACAAATCCGAATGACATTTCTTGGGGCTTCACCTGTGTACCCTCTTGTACTCATGGCGAAAGAAAATCACCACACTTCTAAATGATTTTTCCATTAAAACTCCATTTGGTGCAGGGATTTCCCAGCTCTGTTTGATTACTTGAGGGTCCTCAAACCATTTCCATGGTCTCAGATCCTTAGAAAGTTGCTGTTGTTGGAAGATGAATTGAACCATGGTAGGGTATGTCCAAAAACGATTTTGGGAAAAGAAGACGAAAAACTTATGGTTGACCATTTTCCACACTTTTTTGATTGCTACAACTTGGGGGATCGCATGTTTTCACACAAAACCATTCATTCATATCAAGTTGGATATAAATAGGACAATATATACCACACAATCTATCATAAATCTAGTCATGAACCCATACAAAAAAAAACACAGCATATCTCAACATTTCAAAATATCAGAAAAAACTCATGCACTAATAGATTCTCAAAATGATTGCGTTTCACTGACTATAGAAATGGATTAAAAACTACTTTCCACTAAAAACATGTCTATTTTGGGGGTCAAACTGTCCATTTGGAGGTTCTCGCAATAGTTTTTCCACTAATGAAGCCATAAAATTATCCATAACAATATCCATAACAGCCGTAATAATACCCATTATAACATCCATGACAATATCCATAATAATATCCATAATAGGGTGGGATAGGATCAGCTAATTCTCGTTTTTGTCCCACTCGATTTCCCAGGCCCCGTCGCACCTCTGGCGCTGCAGAGCTCTTGGCGGCGTTCCCAAGCAACGGAGGGGTTGAAAAAACGAGCGATGCCCGCTCCGCCCTGAATCCGGGCATGGGAATCTCATGGGGATGCCATGGGTACCCTCTGGTAATTAAACGTAGCTATTGAAAATGGCCATAGAAATAGTGGATTTTCCCATTGAAAATGGTGATTTCCCATAGTTATGTTATTTTTCCAGAGGGTATATCATGCAAATATATCATGGGGATGTGAAAAACCGGTAATTTGCATACAATTTGATATATGGGAAATGGCTGAGACATTTGAGTCAACGGCAATTTGAATGGGAACGTGTAGGAAAAAATCCGATTGTATTGGGACAATATCGCGGAGGTATCGAGAACGCATGGGCAACATTGTGATTATCTATTGGATTCGAGAGCTGAATCTCATTGTCTGAGGTACCCTAGTTTTGGAAGAAGCAAGCTTGGGAAGACGGCACAATATTTGAGGGCATAATACCGGCGAAAACAGAGGGCCACAAGGGGCTATCCACAATTCACCGGTGCTGGCAGTGCCCAAGATCCTTACACTAGATCTCTGCACCCAACATGTCCCACGATATTTTTTGGGCATATCTTGATGATGTAACACTGGTACTGTAGCACCCAGGAAATCTGGGTTTTATCCCCACAGAGCAACACCCCCAAAGGTGACCTGTTTATAAACGTGTCCGATGCAAGGGCATCCCGAGATCCACTGCTTCATCATTCTGCCACTTAACATACCTTATTTTCAGAGAAATCCACATCAGGCTGTTGGTTGTAGATGCCATTCTATCTCGTCATATCTCCATTACAACTGGCTTTCTGCCACAGTTTTTGCTGCTTGAACACTCAGACCAGATATACAATTACATTCCAATTATCTTCTCATTCATTGTTGGTATATCCCCAACATCATGGCTGGTTAAACCCACTGAATCCGCCCATTTACTTTGAATCAATCCATATTTGAATGGTTACCTGCATTTTGGACACTTGAATCCAAACTTTTGCTGTGAAACATGAAATCTGGTGGATTACTGCAAAGCCACCTCAAGAAAAACAGAAACAACGTTTCGAGGATGTGAACATTCCAGGTTTCGCAATTTCTTCTATCTGTTATGGGGTAATATATAATAATCATTGTATACTATCATTATCTATCATTATTGTCACTACTATCATTGTCATGATCCATTGAGTATCACTATGTTGGCTTTGCCTTCTATCCATTCCTTCACCATTCAAATGGAGGTGTCCAATCCCTGGGGGTACCCCCAAATCATCCATTTGACTAGGATTTTCTATGATAAAACTCAACCATCTAGCCATTGGGGATCCCCCATTAAAAAAAACACGATTATTATCAAAATGATCATAGATGATTATAAGAATAATGTTGTGGTTGAATATTATGGTTAAACAACACATGATTATTATCATCATCCCAACCTAAATCAAACCAACCATCGCCTGGACCCTCGACCCGATAGCTCGAAACGGGCCGTGTCCGGGACGCTGTTTGCCGTTGAGCCGGTGAGCCGTTGAGCGGTGGCACGCAACGTCTTAGGCTGGGTAGTAAGCTCCAAATAGGTAGATGGAAATGTAGGAAACCAGGAAAATATGGGACACTCTCATCGAACCATTGCATCTTGGAAACACACAAAAAATCGGCGTATCTTCTTTTTTCCAATGAGATCCACCATGTAAAAAAAACCCTCCTTTGGCTCATCAAACATGGCTGGGAAACCTGCATTTGGTGCCCTGTAGGCCAGTTTTCTCGTCATGGCACAAGAACTCATTCCACCAGGGCTGGGTTTTTCATATCATCAGGGAAAATTTGATGGGACTTACGCATGCTATCTCCCCGATTGCATCCCATTAGATACTGGCGGTTTTGCAGGACTTCCTACCTATGGATGGTTGGACTAATTGGTCAATTGGTGCACGATTCCAATACATGCACCACGAATGAGTTTTAAGCACGGATCAGCACTCACACAGCTCAAAGACATCTCATCTAATCTCCCAAGCTTACCAAAATGCGGAACGACCTCCCAAGAAAAAACACAACTACTTCAATCAATACCAACAAATTCACGCAAATCCATCTCATTTCTCTGTCCAAAAATCACACATGTTGTCGCCGAATCTGCTGAACTTAACCACACATGATTGAATGATAACTTTACTATTTAATTTGTTTGCCCAAGCTAGCAATAATTATCCTCAAACTCATCAAACTTAATGTTGTAATACTGAAGTGTTGAAGGCTTCGGCTCTTTGATGAGTTTGTCATTCAACTTACCAAGATACATGTTTATTTTGTTTTTATTACTGGGGTCATTCTCATCAGCAGGTTTTGATGTTTTGGGCTTCCATTCTGATTTCTTGAGCCTCTCCAATGCTGGTAAACTAACAGAACTGTGGACAATCACCACTTTTAATGGGTAACACAACTATGTTAGTTTACCGGAAGGTAGTATATATATGTACATTATATTATATATTATATATTATATATTATATATCATATATTATATATTATATATCATATATCATATATCATATATCATATATTATATATTATATATTATATATTATATATTATATATTATATATTATGTTATATATTATATATGATATATTATATATCATATATTATATATTATATATTCTATATTCTATATTCTATATTATATATTATATATTATATATTATATATTATATATTATATATCATATATTATATTGTGTATATATATATATTATTATATATATATATATATATTATATATACTATGTAGTCATTCAATTCACATAAACATACTTAAAATCAAATAAGATGCAACTCTGCAACTCTTAGATTCAACAAAACAATCAAAGCATGGCATGTCTTCACTTCAACCAGTTGTCGCCTCTTGCAGCTGTGAACGCAGTCGCGACATCTCTTGTGCTGCCTGGTTGCCACGGGAGATAACAGGTGACCACTATGAGATCGAGCTGCAATGTGGGATTCACCCAATGCCACAAACCTATCATTTGGGGATGGTTTATACAACCCATGAAAATTGGTGATTTTGAGGATGGTTTATGGCATTGGGTTTACGACGTTATTTCAAATCTGGATCAAGTCCTCCAGGTGCTACCGGCAGCTTTGGAGCCATCCTGCCTCTTGCGACAACTTACCATCGTCACCGTCTCCTCCAACAAATTCAGCGCAAATGACCATCCGGAATAGAATGGGTCGACCCATGACATGGGCACTGAATTTGACAACACAATGTTGTGCAGGTCATAAGTTTTGGCTATTACTGGCTACAACCCTTCATCTCATTCACGAACTTCAGCGCCTGCAAAACCCCTGGGTTGCTTTAAGGAAAATGTTCCAGGAACCCCTGGTTTTTACAATGAAAATGCTGGGGGGCTTCATGCACAGCTTCAGCCCTTAATATGTTCAGTGTTCAAAATCTGAAATGTTATTCCATTCTGCTGGTTGGTTGAGAATGGGATTCCGAGTTCATGGATGATCATCCGGTTGGCAGTCCCCAAAAACATCCAAAAACCATCAAGCAACCATCATTTATCAATTGTATATGGTTTTTAGTGGTTACAACCCCAATAAAGGAATGATGGTTGAATGTGTAAAATCTCCCAATGTCCCAAGTCTTGATGTTAAATCAAATCCCAATTGGCTCATTAAACATCAATGAAATAACTGATCAATCACCCGGCAGCTCGTGTTACGTTGAGCTCCGTTGCGCTCCTGGCCCAGAGCTCATGGAAGTTCGCCATCCAGGTGCTGTGCGAACTGTGGGAGCTGCTTCCTGGCACACCAGAGAATTTCCATGAAACTATGAAGTCAGACCATGTTGTGTATATCCACCAACACAAAAATGGAGTTGGACTTGATTTGGGTTTGATCTCTTAGGATCATGAGGCTTGATGAATTGCACAGCACTAGCCCATCACTGCACCAGTGCGGCCCGTGGATGGCCCCAAGAAAACCTCCAAGCCTCGAAGGTTTGAAAGAGCTTCCTACGCAGGGTGCACTGCTCCTGGCACCACATGTTTACACCGCACGCAGGTTGGACAGAGGTTGGACAGAGATTGGACAGAAGGTCAGTTGGCTATGGGTCAAAATGGTAGACCCCCCAAAATTACGGGTGGTTTGGTAGTGAAGATGATCACCAAATATCTGATTCTTGAGCCATGGCCAGTCTGCAAAATGGGAACGGGCTCACATGTTCAACAGGTTCAACTATGGTTCTTGTCCAGCAACCTTCACAAACAAAATGCGATCATCAAAGCTGGCGCCTCTTCCTGCGGATTGAGCCTCAGCCCCAAAATTGCTCGTGTGTGTCAGTCGGCCAAGCACCTAAGCTGAATCCTATTCCTTGTCCTCACAAGAAGCTGCAAAATCATTTTCTGTTCATTGTGTTTCCATTAGATGTATCACCCCAAAATACAAGCCTTAACAGGGACGCTCCCAACACCCAAATAGAAGAGGGGAAAATGGCTCGCCAAAGAGCTACAATTACCCATTTTTCCCCAAAAAAAAGTGGCTATCACTGACCATAGCTTGGAGCAACCCTGCAGCAACTGGGTCTGCTGGCAACTCTTCAGCTCGAAAACTGGGCACCTGCGGCGTGCCGTGCCTTAGCAGTAGTACACAATGTTTAAGAGCAAGCTTCAAAATGACTAAAAGCTGTTAGAGTAGTTTCATCATTTCATTGGGTATCAAACACGCTCTTTCTAGTTTTAAGTTTAGTGTCGCTCAACTCACAGACCTTCGAAGCTCGCAGGGAGGCGTATGGACGACTGTGCACCCAGCGGTGGCGATGAGGCTGCGGACACGCTGGAGACCATCGACATGATGGTTTTCACGCGCAGCTTCCACAGGGCTGAGATGATCATGGCTGCGGTACATCATGGCTGGATTGACGGAACTGCTCATTTTGAATTGATTTTAAAAAAAGATGCTCAACATTGGTTGAGACCACGTTACAATCTCTATGAGCCAAATGGGTTCCAAGAGTCTGCCATCTTTTTTGCTAGACCATTGATGTCACCAGTGGTGGTTGGTCCCGGCACAAAAAATAGACTGCTGTGGTCTGCCAATTCTAAGACCCAAGGAGCAAGACAATGCCACCAAGACAAGCACTGCCAGTGGAAGCACCTACTTTTGGCGCGGGAACCCAAGCTTTGGTGCTGCGAAGTCACAAACTTCGCATCGGGCACACCGGGTGGTACTCTCATACTATGTGTCCAGCAGGTGCAACAAACGACACCTTTCACATCCAAGTGAATATGACAATGCATGTTGAAGTGACCACAGTATAACACAAGACGGTGTGAGTAAAAGATGACAATGCCTGTTGAATGCTCACAGTCTCAGAACAGTGAGGATGCTCTACATGCGTAGATTCAAATTGTGCCTGATTGTCCCTTCGCCCTGCTCCCTTGTATCAAGATTTCCTGTACCCAGTCGCCTCTCCGACACGACTGAAAACTAACATCTGCAGGCATGACCATTGCAGTCAACGGCGGCGCTTGGCAGTACCTTCTGCCTCACTCAATTTGCCGCAGAACGGAAAAAATGTAGTACCGGCAACACCATGCGACACGTTTTGCGATTGTTTGCAGCTGTTTCTGAGGAAGCACATGCAAAACCCACAAGCCACTCTTCTGATAGGTGCCATCTTCGGCCCCACTTGACGCCAGGGGGGAGGTACGAAAGCTAGCAGGACGCTACTAATGTTGTACCGGAGACGGCTCAGCTGCAGGAGTAAGCTGATGACGATGATGGTGGGCACAAATGATAATGACAATAATGCTGATGATGATGACGACGAAAGGAAATATTAAAGATGGCGACCCTGTAGTTGCACATTGTCCGGGGGGGTCCAGGGAGGGTCCAAAACAGGTGTGATTGAACCTGGCCTGACAGAGGGGAGCAGGGGAATAACACTGAAAGTTTCAATGTATTCAAAGGTCCTGGTGCCTTCCTATTCCTTACTAAAGCAAGAGCAACTTCAGCTAGCACAAGCTTTCGTGATTAAGGATTGGATGCACCACGGAAGCTTCAAAATCAGCTCCCATCAGCTCCCAGGTGGTCTTTGAGCTCGCAGCCGGGTCGGTCGGGCGCTTCTTGCCTGGCGATGCTGGTGCTGTCGCTGCGAAACTGGTCCTTCCATGCCTTGCCATGCCCTGCCATTCCCTGCCTGCAGGCACAAAAACCAATTTGGAGTCGCTGGACTTTGCAGCGTTAAACGCAAACCTTGCAAAGGACTCACGTTGCATGAAGAACTGGCTCCAGTTTGCATGCATGCCCACCAGACCACCGACATGTACAAGGCCTATCAAGCGGCTGTATGGTACAGTAAAGTCAAAAGATGTCGTAGGCCAGAGTAGCAGTCTTTGCCAGAAGTGGTTTCTTCATCACAACAGAAGTACCATGCTCTGTCTGCTGCAGTCACTCTCCATGCTGAAGAATAAATAGCTTTATTACACAAATGGCGCATCCCTGTCCCGCCAAAACCCTTTGCATGGCACCTATTCTTCTCATCTCCTCAGATCATACTGTGATGGGATGTGATGGATGGGTCACTACAGGGCCTGATGACATCTGATGACCATGGGGACACTATGGTGTTCAAACTGTACATCTTCAGCAAAGAACGGCCCAGTGATTTCTCCGGAGAACCAGTGCCACCGGTGCCAAGGTTCCAGTGAACTTCTTCAGCCCAGCTGGATCTTTGATGCGCTTCGTCACAATGTAACGGCACATACTTCCCCGTGCCTGGGTCACCCACTGGACACACTGGCGGTTTTGGGGGGTACATCAGGGTTCACCCCCAGGGGCAACCAATACTTCGAAACTGACAAGCCAAGCCCAATCAAAGGCCTGGTTTCAGCTCTATTCAAGAGCCTTGCTACTCAACACATGAATCCGTATGGGATCTCCTTAGTCATTGGTGACCCCAAATTATCATCCAAGCTATTGGGTCAAATTCAATAAGGGAAAGGGCGACTTGGGGTACCTCTGATTTCTATGGATTTAGGAAACCTCCATATCTTTCCAGCTCAAGCTGTTCTCAACTGGGCGCCAAAGCTTGCTTTACCAGGCTGGAGGGCCCAGAGAAGTCACAGGTCACCACTTTTAGACCTGAGGTGAGCTGAAGCCATCAAGGAGAAATGGTTGGCTGATGGTTGTTGAATGATTGGCTAGTCGGAGTTCCCAGTTCATGGACCATGCATGAGAATGAGAATGATGATGATGATGATGATGATGATGATGATGATGATGATGATGATGATGATGATGATGATGGATTCTGGGAGTCCCCAATGTATTGGATAGTATAACTTGTATAACTGCAACCCCTGTAATCATCCACCAAATCATGACACAAATCAAATAAACATAATTTACTCAGAGAGTAGCCTATTGGCAAAGCAAACCAACACACTGGGTACAATTGAGTATCTTGGCTGGTACCAACACGGGACTATGATTAGAACATATTGGAACAGAAGAATGCCTCCGAATCACAATCCTTGTCTGACTAGAAAGCAACGATGAGAATATCTGGATGACGAAAGAAGAATCTACATCTACAGCACATTCACCGCTGGCATGCGCAAAAATCAATCGACAAACAGTGCTACAACTGGAAACTCCCCCACCTGTTGGCAACCTCTTTGGGCGGATGGCCTTCCAAAACTCCTGCCATAGAGTTGATGACAGGCGCACAGCCAGCACAGAAATATCCCTGCATTGTCATGTCAAGCCATGTTGCATCAGTTCCCACCCCAAATTCTTGTGTGCCTGGGATGCGCAGTTCACCAACCACTTGATTTTTCCAGCCTTGACCTCCTTGCGAGTTGCTGGCTTTGTTGCTAATGGAGGGATATGGAAAGAGATCAAGTCTTTGTGTTTTATTGCAAGGGGAAATGATCACGAATCCTGGTAGATCATTTGTTGGACTTGCATGCGGGACTGCATGCGCAGCCCTTCAGAGATATGTTTCTGAGCTACCAGCTCGCAAAGCTACCTAAAAGGCCATGGGTCAAAATTGCGGTAACCAACATGGATGGTTAATTGCTACCTGTACTAAAAATTGATGAAGCTCTCTGGTTTCTGATGTCCCAAGTCCCTTCCAATTGTTCCGTTATCGTCCTTGGCGATGGCATCGGTAATGAGGTCACCCCAAAATTCGTACATGGACTTGCCTCTACATGGTGAAAGTTCAAAGGGCAGAAAGTCTATTACCAGGCTGGATATCGGGAAACAAATCCCAAGCATCTCCAAAGTCGATCGCAAAATCCCAGGCATGTTCTGACAACTTCCTGATGCCTCGGGAAGTCTTCAGCTTTGAAGCCATTTCAAGTCTGTATGGCCTTCCAAGATCAAGACTTTTATGATGGCCACAGATCGGGAGCACAGTATTTAAATTGCCTTCGTTTGACTGGATACTTTCTGCGGCAATGCTGCAATGCTGCTAATGGAAGATGGATTCCTGCGAACTGGTGACAAATTTCATATTATAGACAGACACCGCCAAATTTCATCCCAAAAATGGGCGTTGGGAAATGATGTTCCGACATAGATCACATGGCCATGAACTGAGGTTCCATGTGAAATTTCGGAGGTGTATCAGAACCATCTTCTTGCCATGTGGCCATTTCTTGACTCTCGGCTTCCATGTAATACCCAAAGTTCTCCCAGGTCCCCAGTGGTACCCTTTTGCCTAATGCTGTCGTATGGTCGAAGCACCTGGCACGCATCCACCATGAAGCAGCCAGGCTGTTCAAAAAGAACACGTATCCTGTGGATCAATGAGATGATTTAAGGGAAAATCTACAGAAAACCCATGTTTTTTGACCATCAAATTGATTGGGTTTTCCTGTGGCTGTCCCCTTTATCCGACTCTTGGAGTTGACAAAAAAAACTCGTGGGCAAGACTCCATAGAGTGCGCACCTAAGCATAGGGCGCACATACGGAAGGGACCTCCACAGATTGAATATCTAAATGTCAAACGCCGCTGGATGTCTGATCAGGCACATGCTTGGAGCAGAGACAAATTGGGAATAGTTCCTGTAGTATGAACCATGAAATGTTGTGAATCAATATCAATCGATGATTTAGATAGTTGACACCGTTGTGGAATCCCACCAGCTTCAAACATTCAGAACATGATGCGATGACACATGAGCTTGGCATGTCCACAAGCAAATCACGTCAAACAGCTTGGTTCCAAACAAGATTCGAACGCTTGCTTGAGCATTCTTCTGTTCAGCCTGGGTTTGGAGACAGGTGGTGACCCTCCGCTCTCGTAACCTGTCTTCCTGGTTACGTACACGTTCATGATGGCATGATATGGCACGGGCACCTTTGAAAACGTTGATGCATTCAATCCACGGAAGGCTGGTCCGTCAAATGCCAAGCCTCAGGCCGTCTGGCAGAACGTGTTCAAAGCTGATAGTCTCTAGGTGGGAATCATCTTGCTCAGTGACCGACAAGCAGCTTTCGAAGGTTGGGACTTAAATTTTGCATACCTGTTTGACAGCAGATGGACTCGATCTGAGGGACAAGGGTCAAACCTATCTTGTAGTCTTGTAGAAGCGCATGTTTTTGTTTCTCGATCCCTTGCAGCAGATGACCTATGCTGATTAAAGCGCCTAAACTAGCCCAAGATGACCTGCAAAAAAGGCTCGGCCAGGATTTTTGAACCTTGGGAATAAAGCTTTGAATAAGGCTTGCTTCAAATAGCAGCATCTGGAAATCATAGACTCCAAGCACAGTGTAGGACATCTTGGGGTACAAATTTTCAGCAGTCTTTTACTGCCAGAAACGAGACCACAAAGCTAAATCTGAATGTGGTCTTCTAAACCCCCAGCAGCATCCCAGACTTCAGGATAGCTGCCTTCACGAGACTCGCTTTCGCGCATGTCTAGGCAGAAAGACTTGACAAGTGTCTAGAGCGAGGGCTGAAGTAGTACAGCCCATGCAGCATGACCAGTTTCCGTTTCAAGCATTGAAGACTGGGTTTATTCGCGTTGGTCTCATCACTTGCGGCTCTAAGTCACTTGAAGGTTGATCCACGTTTTCCCCTCAAGTACGAGAAATCACTAGAATGCAAAATGATGCAAAATGACCATCAAAAATGCTGAAACCGTCGGCTTTAGGACGACATCCACTTGGATCAACCCTCATCTATGTCACCGCTCCAATCTCAGCAAGCTTGCTGAAATTGCAGCCTACTTCGCATGCCGGGCTGTCCTTCGTGCGTGACCAAGCCACTCCTAAGCCACAAACTGTGCAATTTCTCATGCCTCTTGTCATGCTTTCAAGGTTTGCAAGTTAGAGCCAAATCAATCCAGTTGTAGCCATGTAGCACGTACCTTGCTTGGAACACATTTACGGATTTACGATATATAAATTGTGCATCTTTTGAAAAGCCTCCTGAGTGTGCGACGGCATTTGCAGCGGTGGGTGGCTGGACTTGAAAGTTGATGGGCTCCTGCTCTTGCAGCAGAGGATTGCAAGCTACCATGGTCTACCAGAAGGAAGCCAACTCCGTTGAAGTCACTTATGCATATCTGAAAAACATCTCTATGAATTCCCTCTACTACGGGCCCAAAAAAAAGGTTACACGCGGTTTCCACACCAACGGTGCAATGCCTCGCGAAAAGCCATTGGAGACGGGCGGAACGCCTCAGGCAAGCTGCGGACCTAGACATGTTCAAACAAACTAGGTATCGGACCTATATGTATAGACGTGCTACCTATTGTACATGATGTTTATGTGTGACAATATAGATAATGTGTATATATATATATACACATATGTATGTATATATATAGGCACCTGACATATATACATGTGTGTATGATATGTATGTAACATGCACGATGAAGATTCTGCCGGATTTTTTTTGACCGCCTCTGGGCGCTGCAATGGAGCTTCTGGAGGTGCATCTTCCATAAATTGGCAGCCTGGCCATGGTGTCAGTCACACCAATGGTTGAAAGGCACGATGCCCAACAACAGATATAGGAAGAAACCAACGGTTCAAGACTAAAATAGCAGCTTAACTTATATATATATATATGTTTTTTCATTTAAACCAAAGCTGTTTAATATGTTTGATAATACACATGTAGTGGGAAAACCTGATGTCAGCTGAGCTTTGGGGCTCCCTGCCACACTTCCGTGGCGCGCAACGCTCTGGCGCACAGCCAACCAGAGTGAGCAGACCTCAAAGCCAGAGACTACTGGAAGACGCAGTCAGAACTGGCACACTGGGTGGTTGCTGGTTGAGTCACCAATAAAAAATAAAGGTCAGCTGGTGCCAACATCCAGGTTCTAGGGTTTATGATATTTAGATGAAATAAAAATGGGCAAAGCGACCAAGCATGAAATTCGGAAGTTGGAGAAAAAGGGAGATCATTTGTGCATCAGAAAAACACTTGGCCAATGGATTTTTGGAATAGTCGGAATAGACTGCAGAGGTGCCTTGTGTTTACACAATGACGAAAAACACCGAATCCCTATCTGCTTCAGCTGAGAAACCCAAGAAGTCCTCCAGGATGCCATTGCTTTGGGCACCTGCAGCAATAGAATCATACCCTGACTTTTGCCAAGTCCTTTTGAAGGTTTATGCATAAATAAAAGCCTTCCGTAAAAAAAAAAAAAAAAAACTCTCATTGGTGATTCTAACCATTGTCGTCATCACCATTGTCGTCATCACCATCATCATCATCATCATCATCATCATCATCATCCCAGGTACTAGTAGACATGGATAGAAATTGAACCCACCAACAAGAAGCGTGTTCATCCATCTTCCATCTATCGCTGCCTGTTGGACCTGGTGGAGTCTGAGTCTGCGCCCTGGGCAGAAACGAAGAAAATGCGTATTTTTGTCAGAGCACTCCAACAAGCAAACAGGCATGCCAAGACCAACACCTTTGGGTGTCAAAATGCGATTCCGTACCCACTTTGTGGCTTAAGTTCATTCCCTGCAACCAATCTTCAAAGGTCTGTCACTACAATGTCTGTCGTGGCAGCAAGCACTGGGTTCCAGACGGATTTCGGCACTGCTCAGGACTCTTCACAGCTCGAGCAGCTTCTCCAGCTACCTCCCTGCTCTGTGCTCTGGGTGGTGAGCCACTGGCACCTCAAACTGAAACAAAAAATGACTTCGGGCTGTAGGTCTTGGTGAACTACGATTTTTGTCATTTCAGAGCTGTGAAAACTCTTCGAGCTGTGAGCGCAGGCCCCAGTACAACTAGGATTTCAGAAAGACTGGGAAAGACTGAGTGCCCTGCGCTTTTGATCACCATCTATTTCTGGATCCTTCCAGGTCGATAGGAAATTTCACATGCCTTCGCTCCCAACCCAATGCAATGGTCGTCAGATTTCAGCTGCCAGGGAAAAGCCTTTAAGCTATCTAAGTACGCAAACTCCGACAGTCAAATGATGTCTGTCCCGCGGAAGGCTGCGGCCAGCACCAGCACTAGCTGCAGGGCTGTAAGCACCCTGAGTCACGAGTTTCAGGGTCACTCCCATTCGTGAGTTGCATGAGTTTCAAAGACATTAACATTCGTATCCTCCATGGAGGATCATTGGCAAATCACAATCTCCGCGGTAAAGTCTCATCTCATACGATCTCATACGAACACAAGTTCCTTGGGCCCAGGCTATGCCAGCAGCAGCTGCAATGTGCTCATAGAGCCGGCGAGCCTGCAGCCCATTGAATTGGACCATCACACATCTGATTCCGTTTCTTTAGGCAGCCTGGGCGTCCGCGGCATGGTCAAGGAAGCAAGCCTTCAGAACGAAGAGATGCAGTTTTTTGGCCTGTGAAACTTGCAGAAGTTGACTTGTGAACCCTGGCGGATGGCCTGTTTGGCCGGAACCAAAGGCAACTGCTCCGTGCTCCATCGCTGTTGACAGGCGCTATGAAGCTTGGCGATGGCCACGACCTGAAAGAAATGTCTGGACTCATCTACATAACGGTGGGGCTACGACTACTAGTCTGATAGTGTAGCGTCACTGGTATTTGGGGTTTGGGCAAACCTCAGGGTCTGTCTGTGTGTGTGTGTGCGTGTAGACTATTGAGTGCTATTGGTAATACTATCAACGCAACTATAAATCCGCCCGAGTCGAAGGTGCTGAGGCGTGATAACTTGGGGCCGGAGCCGGTGATACGAATGGACAGATGACAGATCTGTCAGACTGGTACAGCTCTAGCGGGGGGTGGGGCCACGTTCGCCCGGGCAAACTGCCAAAAGTCAGTTCCCTGCTGTGGTAATTGCTGTAGCACATTTTGCATATCGGCGCAACAACGGCCAAATGCACCGTTTCGATCCGACGTGGGCGCAACATCGGCTCCACTTGGGGTCAACTTCGGCCATCTTCGGCCAAGATAGCCCCAACTTCGGCCCAACTTGGGTCCAACATGCCGCGACTTTACCCCTCAAGTTGGACCAGTTTGGGCGCAACTTCGGCCCAAGTTGAGGTCCGCGTGGCTTCAAAATGGGGCGGCACGGCCAGCCCAATACGAAATCTTCAAAACGCGCGTTTTCACTGGCGTTTTCACTTTCTGTGGCATCAATGAGGCTTCGCGTTGAGCAATGTCTCCCATGTTGGGCGGAACTTGGTACGAAGCTGCCGCCAAAAGGCCCCAAGTTGCGCAATGCTGCGCATGACCTGGACGTCCACGTGCATCACATGACTTCAATTTGGTTTCCATCTGGGTCGCTTTGGGCCCAACTTCAGCTCAATATGGCCCATTGGCTCCAACTTGGGCTCCAGTTAGATCCAACATAGCCCAACCCGAGCCAATTTTACGGACTCAATGCGACATGCTGAAAACGTCCATTGACCAGTGTTTTGGGAGCTCGTGCAAGGCCATGTTCCTGACATTGGGCCTGCCTTGCGCCCAACTTCAGCGCCAGATGCCCCCACACAAGACCAAGTTGCGCATGTTAAGCCCAACTTGTGTGCAAAGGTGCCCAAGTTGTGCCATGTTGGACCCCATTTCGGCTCAATTTGAGCCCAAGTTGGAGCCAACTGGCCCAAGTTCGGCGCAAGTTAGGCCCAAGTTGGCTTCTGTTTGGCCCCCAAGTTTGACGGCCAAGTTTGATCCCAGTCGGCTTTGGTTGGGCCAAGTCGGCCCGCTCCTTTCCTCTCTGTCCTATTCTCTGGGTGCGGGCGGTTCTCGTCGCAAAGCGACTCGAATATCTATAAATAACCTCGTAGAATCCTCCCCGAAACTGCTATGTTGGTCCCGGCACTCGTCAGGACTGCATACTGACTACTGAGGGTCGCCATCTGCTGTCCCTCACCTGCAACCGCGCATCCCGCAGCTCCAAAAAGTCGACCTGGAGTTGTATCCACCCATGGCAGGCTATCAGACAGCTCCATGACTTGCGATGTTCACGGGGAGGCTTCAACAAGTTGTACAATTGAGAGATCTTCTGTGAAAAGTAGACAATAGGCAATAGATCAACAACGTTCAACAACATCATCTACCAGTCCATATAGCTATGGATCAAAATTGGTGCACCCAAAAATGAATGGCTAATCCTGAAAGTTCACCAGTCCATCAGTGTTGCTCCGGGGTCTTTCAGTTTGACCGAGCCTTGAAACGCTCCTCTGCACTCAGCTCTGCCAGGTCCAGAAAGGCCATGGCCAGATCCGCCTCAGCCGCGCCATCGACGTTTTCGGTTTTTTTCAAAAAAGTATGGCAAACTTTATAGCAGCCGGAAAATGATGTGCAAACAAATCAACAATCACTGGAGAAAATAGAATTGGAACCTAGTTAGCCTAATTATATTTGTCTTGGGCGACTTTGCCCAAAAGTTGGAATCACTCAAGTTGCCAATAGTTCGTCGATTTGGAGTGGGGATTTTGCCCATCCTGGTCGGGGAGCCGCCAGCTTTTGACATATCTCCTGCTGTACTAGGCCTGATGCAATTGGGAGCGAGCCAGCCACCTTTCGACTGCTACTGAGTGATAGCCTGCCAGGGTGATTTTCCCTCACGTGGCCCCCTCAATCAGCAACTACAAGGCGCTGCTAGCTTCAAGAGTCAGAACATGATCATTCTAAACATCGCAGTGCAGACCCAAAGGTCCACTGGGATGTTAGTTGTGAGTATTCAGCATGCCAGGCTCAAGACCTCACCTGCCCAATCACTTCCACTGCTTCAAAGTGCAAACTCCAGCCTAATGCAAAGATTCCGGTCCACAGGCAGTTGGAAGGACCTGTGGCATCAGAACTCTCAAGTGAAGGCTCAACATCGTGCAATTTTAATGTTGCGTTCAAAATCTTTCAAAGTCGTTCCTTTACACCTATGAAGAGAGTTGTTTCGGGCTGGGTGCCCAGGCACTAGGATGAAGCTGCAAAAGCCTGGCCAGCCCTGGGGATCAAAACCTAAGCACAAACTTGGTCAGGTTTTTTTTGTAGTTGCCAAAAATTTGGAGCGTTGACAATGTGTATGTATGTATATATATATATACATATATATATAGGTCTGTATGTACATACATACACACATAATCATTATCATATATATTGTGGTTTTGTAATTGCCAAACCTGACAATAAATCTTTAAACGTTTCGAATATAAGATGTCGATCATCGATGGACAGCATCCCACCAACTGGTGGGAATTGGAGAATCCAGTTGGCCTTGATTTCCAGTGTATGAATGGAACCAGTTTGAAACCCAAACTAACTGCGATGAGATGGCCAAAGAGAAAGCTTGCACATGCCAATATTCGAATTCAACAGAACACAGGTAAGATGGCAAGATTTGTGCATCCATCCGTTTTTGCAGTATCAAGGGCGGAACTTTTCCTGAGTTCACGGCCCAGAGCGAAGCTTTGTGAACGATCCTCCAGGCCTTTCAGCGTCCAGCGGCAGAAGACCTGCGCCCATGGCCATGGAGCATGGGACTGGCTCCGCCATGACAGATTAATGTGTGATTTGTGGTGATGAGGGTTATATGAATTGGAAGCAGCTTTTCATGTTTTTGGCCCATCTTGACTTTGAAAGCTTTGAAGACACTTTAGCTATTCCACTCATATTACATGTCACCGAAAAACTTAAAACATCATGTTGACACATTCTAGGAAAGGTCTTGCAGCTTTGGGAGTTTGCGAATTGGTGTCTGAAGGTGTGCGAAGCCACTTTATCAAAGAGCGCTCGACAAAATGGTGAACGCGCACGATTGCCCTGAAACCGTTTCATGAAACCCAAAGATTTCCCTTGAGCTACTTGATCGCTTCGATGTCTCCGTCATTCAATACTGCTGATGCCATCGTTAACGCCATGGGCCCGATCACGTGGCCCAATCAAACCCAAAACTAATCAACGCAATCAGCGGTTGCCAGGATTCGCCAAGCAAGAGCGAAGAAAACCAAACAGAACTAGAACGAAAAAGTTTGAGCAAAGAAAATAAAATGTAGCGGAAATTTCTATGACCATGGTGAGGTTACAAAAGAATTCCAGCGAGTTCGACCCTGTTGCCAGGGGCGGCCGTTAGGACCATCATCACCAGGGGTGAACCATTGAGCCACCTCGCGTCCGTTCAAATCAGCACCAGCAGTTGACAATGAGATTGTCTCCACGTAGAGGCTGTAAACGAATCTTGGTGCACCAAATTTCAAGGTTGTTGGTGTCACTTGCAAAACGTCTTCTGTCGTACTTCAGGTTTGATCTGGTTGATTTGTCACCACCAAATGCTTTGCCTGCAACTCTGGCCACTCACAATGTCTCGAAGGTTGTATCTGTGTTTTGCAAATTCAATGCTTGAGGTCAGTACGTTGTGCCAGAAGGATCCAAGCATATTGGCATGGCGCGCCCAAACATGCAAGTGTCACAATGTCAATTTGGTTTTTGTTGTTTAATCTTGTTCAAAGTCTTGACTTGTTTTGCGACCTTTTTTTCAGCATGGGATGGATGTCGGGATATCATGGTCGTGAGTTCACAAGTGGATAGGCTCCAGGTGCGGCTGCAGACCTTTGACTTCAATATACTTCAATCTATTTCAATTATCCCACAGCTGCGGTTTTCAATATACAAATTCAGAGCATACCCTGCAGTTTTCTTCTCAACATCCAGTTGTGCGAGTCCACTTTGAACCCTTCCCGTATCAAACTGCTCTGTCGTTCAGTGAAGTCAATCAGTGGAGATTGCAGTCTCATGCTTGCTACAATTGGAACAGACAATAGCAACGCCGACCACAAGCCTCTCTGCTGTGAGCTTTGTAAGTTCTCCACTGAGATTCATCATCCTCCAAACTTAGCAGGTGCACAAACTTTCCTGAAACTAGAAGGAGCCATCCACGCAAGAAACTCAAACAGACACATATCTGACACATGTCAATAATTTCAATGCATACCATATATATATATATATATATATAGATCCCGCAGGGATAATGGGCTGGCGGCAAGTTGTCCTCTTAAGCTCGGCCGCTGGGAGCTTTTTCAAAATGCTGACCAGCTCCTAGCCGGGAGCTCCCGCCATGGTTTCGGTGCTCGATGTTCAATGAAAGATGGATTGACAAACAAGAAATCCAATTGTGATAAAAAGTAAAGAGGAGGGCATCAGAAGGGAAGAAACATTTGAGGCATTTGAGTGGACTCCGATCTTGAGGAAGCATTTTTTGTTTTGCTAGACTGGAAAGGTTTCCATACATGCACTATCTTTTTCAATCTTGGTTCTACTAAACCGGCCTGGCCACAAAAGTTTCGCAAGCCAAACTGTTACCCAAGCCACTGCAGCCCCCATCCAACGAACAAATTGGTCAATGCGATGCGGCCGATCCTCCGAATGCTTCGAGAGGACTGGAGTGGACTTTGGACTTGCCACTGGACGCATGTCCATTGTCTTGGCCTTGGAATACACACGTGACAGTCTTCATAGAAAAGGTCGGACAAAAGTGTAAAGACGGTCAAATTGTTGTATGCAGCTGCTTGAACTCCGATTGTTGTAAGTGGGCACTGCAACGAATATATACGAGATGAAACTGTTGCGCTGATTTGTTATGCCATGTCACAAAAGGAGTTTGAGCGTTCTTCCTTGTTGTGATGCATCAGAAAACAACAATTCAAGGGATAGAACTCAATGTGTCGAGTTAGAAAATTTGAAACCGGCATTCAGAAACTTGGATAATAAAAAACAGGCGCACCTGCTTCACAATGAGACAGAGAGAATACCAACTACCTAGAGACTTGACTTTTGGAGTGCGCAAGGCACAGAAATGCTAAAGCTCCCAGCTGGGGAAAGAAGGGCCAACATGGCGTGGGTCAAAATTGCCAAGCGCGTGATTTCGTTATCAATCGGCGTGTTTCTTACCTAGCAAATGTTTGTGCGCAACACGTGTACAACTCAGTCTGCATGACAGTCCAACCAAATAAAACTCTGACTTCTGAGAAGTCGTTTGCTCCGAAAAACATGCAGAATTGCTTGAGCAGCTGAAGCAAACACCAGTGTTGCTTTATGAACGGGAAGAATGTGACAAGGCATGCTCGCTCAAGTACTGAATCAAAAAAAAACACAAGCGCAGCATGCAAAATGCTTCGAAACTTCTTGTTGCCTCATTTTTGGCAAGCGCACTTGAAGTGTGCCTGAGGGGGTAAAACGATACATGTGATGCGGTTTCCTTTGGAAAACGCGATCGGACACCAAGAGTCCCCTGCTTGTACTGGTCCTTGGATATGTTACTTGTGTTTAATCTATGGGCAAGAAACTGCCAAGAGTTTTGTGAGAAATCAGTTTCAGGAGCAAATCTTTGGCTTCCACTGGTCCGTCACTGGTCACCCAAACCAGGAGGAGGCCCGGTTCACGAGGCCGCCAACTTGATCTGTGAGTTCTCGGGCCGCATCGCTATGGATGAGATCTTTCACCTGATCGGCCACATTTTGAACCCGGTCACTATTGACAAAGTCCATCACACGATCACCCGCATCTTCAACGTCGAGATACTCTCCGACCGTAGAAGCCACGTCCATGACTGATTGGGCCACCTCGGCTGCCTCTGGATAATCGTTTAAGAGTTGGTATCCAAGATGAATGTACTCATTGACTGTCTCAGTGGTTTGACTATACAAAGCCTCACGCATGTTGTCCACCAAGTTCCTTTCCCCCACCTCTGTCATCCATAGCGAACGGTCACAGTTGAGCTGTTTGCATCGCAATTCACCATGAGGAGCAAAGGCATACAGTGCAAAGCGTTGGTAGTCGGTGGCTTTGCAGGAGACGTAGATTCTGAAAGGCCCAAAAGCAGGCTTCAGGTATTGCCAGTCATGTCGTTCATCAATGCACTGTTTGACAAGCCTCTTCCCATTCGAGCCATAAACGTAGAGATATGTATCTGCATCGTTGGTATCTTTGTAGTGCATGCCGTCCTGCTTTCGCTTGTACCACTTCCTCATCTGTTTCGAGTTCTGGCGGAACAAAGCGATAATGATCTGAGCATCATCTGCGATGTTTGATACAGAGAGTTCATACTTGAAGGTATCTTCGCACTTCATGTCCACGTCCTTCTTTCGGAAGTATCCCTCCTTTCCTGTTGGTTGGTGAACTCCCTTCAGCCATGAACCTCCTGAATTCCTGGTGACTTCAAGTTTTTCACCGCGCTTGAAACTGACTTCGTCGTCCTCACAGGCACGGTAGCTATGTTTGGCAATTGCTGTGAAGGGTGGAGCCTTGCCAAAGTTTCCATACTGAGCAACGGACTGCCAAGTTGGTCCAAAAGTTATATTGTACCGCACTTTCCTTGAGAGTTGCACAAAGTCTTCAGCCGCCATCCAAAAGGTGCCATCATCCTCCTTCGTGTCCCAAAAAAAAAACGATCAGGGAAGGTGAGAAACTGGACCAGGTACGAGTCAAAATTGGAGACACCATAAATGGGATGGTTCTCGAGTTTACGACTTTGAAGGATACTACAATCTACGAAAATCATCTGAGCAGTGTTTCAAATCCTCATCCCATTACACTAGATGTTTGATGAAGATTCCCACAATTATTTTTTGATGATCGCCCGTAAACAAGTAAAATCCCATCCAAAATCATCAATCAAGAGGGTCAACCATTCACTGTTCATCTGGGATCATCTGGGTATGTCTGAAAAACTAGGGGATGCCGCAAAATGTTCTTTTGTAGGGTACATTGTTTTCAGACAAACCCATCTAAAGTCTCTGGGTTTTCAGCCGAAGTTTTGACCAATGGCCTTCTCCACGCCCAACTTCTTTCTGGCTTCAGCAGTCCATTCCTTTGACCGGTCACTCCACGGACCCTTCCATTCCTCAGCCGACGTTGATCCCAAAGATCTAAAACCCGACCCGTTTGGCGATCTTTTAAGGATTCATTCTGGCCCACAACTATGTACATGTATATAATCCTGTGTGTCTGTATTTCTATGTGTACACATTGGATTACTTCGCCCCAATGTTGTTTTCACCTCACCTCATTTGTGTAATGGCCTCTGGATTGGTATCCTCCCATTATACTGGCTTCTCTATATGCACAGGTTCCCAGAATGCGTGATCTTGAAAGCAATCCCTATGTAACCGGCAAGTAGAAGCTTGGTATGAAGATCTAGCACTGCACATTTATCGAGCTTATCACCTCACTCAGAAATGGCAACGAGGCCGAAGGATCTTGCCTAAATTGCATTGCTGCGAGGATAAAATAGAGAATACTTCAGATTCAGACTTTGAGTTCAGCTATTTGTTGTACCTGAAAGCATTTTCTAACCTAGCATCTACTAAGCCAGGTGTGTCGACACAAAAAAGCTATTAACATGCTCCGTGCAAGAATTTCCTTCCCGGAGTCTGAACTCACCTGCCAAAAATAGAGATGCTGAAGGACTAAAGCCTTGTCAAAAAAAAAATCAGAGGCTCAAATTGGATGGGAATTCATCGTCGTTTTTTGCTCATTGAAAAGCTGTTCGAAGGGACTATGCTACTCTGGAAGTGGGGCCTCAGATTCAGATTAGCTACGTCTACGTGGAAGCGGACGCAATGAGCCTTTGAGAATGGCACTAGCGAGCTCAGATCCAACATTGCTCTCGATGCGTTGTTTGCAAGAGAGAGCGAGAGAACAGAGAGCAAGAGAGGAGGAAGGAAAGAAAGAAAGAAATAAAGAAAGAAAGAGTTCACTTTTGCCTTACAAAAGCAATGAGTGATGAATGAGCACCAGCAGTACCCGGGGCAGCCGGGGCTGAAGTTTCCAGGGAACCAGACTCTGTAGCTATTGCACATGCACGCATGCATGTGGCCCAACTGAAGCACGGAAATCCTCTCGTCTGAAGTCAAAGTCAAAGTGTTGCCTGTTGAAAGCATTTCAGGGCTTCTTTCTGACTCCCGGCGCAAAGGACACACATTGTACCGCGCATCGCTCTTTGGGGACATTCCCACCATGATCCCCGATGATCGAACCATGAATTGTACCTGCTACATGCAGCTTGGTGCAAGCGTGGACTGAACCCTTCCTACATGTTGTACTGCGGTTGCCACTCTGAGCATGATCCGAACATGATCCTCACCCATCACGACATCAGTCTACCTGTCTACCTTGACTGCCACATGCGCGCACTGAGCACTTTCTTGCTGCTTACGCACATTTGTCCTGACTTTTCCGAGTGTTCTCAACACGGAAGTTTCTCTTCCAAACTTCCTCCGAGAGTGGGGCAGAGCCAGGGGGAACGTCAAGTAGCCGCTGAAGCCCAAGATCTTTAACACTGTCCATCTGCTGAGCACGAGTTCTCTCTTCTTGCTGCTGTATCTAGATGATGGTCATGGTCACAATGCGCCAAACATTGAACCATTGAATGACGTATAGCTGTGGGTCAAAACCCTAGTACCCCAACATCCTAATAGCTGGGATTTATGGATGTGAATAACCTCCCAATATGGTAAAATAGGTTTTGACCCATCCCCATATCGCTTCATCACTGATCTTAGTCTCGCAGCAAACAGAGCCAATTCCACTAACCTCGAATGCACAGCTTGCACTGCCGAAGTGTCGGAACGTTCCCTTCATTGCTGAAAAATTGTGCAGCAATGAACGTTGCTGTAGATAGAATGTCTGTGTGTGTGTCTGCATTCATATGTAGTGCAGTCTTGCCGTACCCTGCAAGTAGCTTCCAAACCTTCTCCCAGGCTTTCGCAATAGCAGTTAAGTTAGCCAATTAAAAAAAGAACACGATTCCAAATTCAAATCTACTTTGTTCGCTATGAGCAAGGGTGGTGATCAAAAAAGGGTGGTGAAAAATACCAATGAAGCTGGGTTTCGCCATGTGCCCACGGGTTGCGAATACAAAACAAATGGTTCCCATCCACCTTGCCGGTTCGCAGAAACGAATAGCAGTGACCATCAGTCCATATGCCCCTGATTCGCCACACTGGCCATCTTCTCCATAAAGATTTGCATATTTGCCCTTGCTGACAGCTGCTGGGTTGGGTGAAGCCATTTGTCATCTCACCATCTTCAAGGGCCCCGTCGATCCTCCAAAATCTCTTTGCTTCCGAGATATCGGAGGTAACTGTGCCCACACACCACCCAGGAAGGAGAAAACGACGTCTGGACCATGTCCGCCATCACACATCTCCAGGCAAGTCATGTGTTTGAAGTAGGCCTTTTCAAGAATTGATACCCAGAGCTCACATCTTGAATCAATACTTCGTGCATATTTGAAGTGCTCCGCACGGCTCACTGCCAGGTAATTGTCAATGATTACGTAGGTGAAATGCATCTCCTCGCAAAACATCACGCCATACACGCCGACCTCCATGTCATATGCGATCAAAGCTTGCCGTATGAAAGACTTCCGTTTGCCAGCAATTGCTGCCAGGGCTGCAACAAAGAAGCAATCGCCGATGGAGCCCTGCTTAACATCTGAAACCTCAGCAGCATGCCGCACAATGCAGGGGCTTCCAAATTTCACTTCTGTCCCCCTTTGCCAATCATCAGGTTTTCCGACCGTACAATCCCAGCCAGGCTTTTTCTTGTCCACGTACAGCACCTCCAGGGTGGGGCCATTCCCTAAGTTCAACCCGTTCCCACACCCAGCCTGGATAATATGGTTAACGATGATCACCCCACTCAGGTGTTGAGAGGTCACTGTTGTTCATTGTTGTCCAGTATTTTACCCAAATTGCCCTGCCTTTTCTTCATCTTCCAAAGGGTTGAAGTCAGGGTCTGTATATTTCTTCCCTTGGGATTTGCAATGGTCGATGATCTCTTGAACCTCGCGTTGGCAATTCTCGCGGGCCCTCTGCCATGATGCCACAGCGCTCAACGATTCTGAGGACTCCCAGGTCTGCAGGACAGCCTGCTGTGAGAACTCTGGTGTGGTGCCTTTCATACACTTTTTGATAAAATGTCCATCACATGAAAAATCATGAGTCACGAAAGTCACGAGCTTTTATCTCAGAAAGAACTGTGGAAGTGGAAAATCGTCTTCCAGGGTCCCTGCTAATCATCGAAACATCACCATTGCCGCTGCAGTCAAAGGTTTCTCAACTTAGCAACTTCAATTGTCCATTCATTCTGCTTGTGGCTTCCTACCAGCGATCCTGTTATGTCGTTATGTCGTGGCAAAACTCATCGCTGCTGCGGCCAAGAAGCCTTCACCAAATCTTCATCACTCATATCTCCTAGAACCTTCTTTTCAAGGGTAGAAAGCTTGGCAGCTCCAAAATCCTGGGCTGCGGATTCCAGCGATCTGCCGTTGTACAAAAGGTCAAAGACCAAGCCGTCCAAGCCCGTTTTCCTGGCCAAATCGCGTTCAAAGTCCACATCCTCCGATGGTGTCTCGAGATCGATGATATCCACATCACCATGCTTCACCTTCCCAATAGGATCGCACAGTTCCTGGACACCTGCTGCACCACCCATCAAATTCAGCTCTGCAGCCAAGTCCTTAAGCTTCAAAACGTCACCATTGCCACCAAGCTCCTCGATGCACGTCTTCCAACATGAACAAAATTCTGCTTTTAGAAGTTCGAAATGAGAAAATATACCTAAGTTACATAAACATACATAAACACTAACTCCACCAAAATTTTGATTCCAACCCCCAAAATAGGGATGTGAATAGACGTGTGCCTTGCTTTTTGGGTCTCCATTCCGGAATGCCGGGTGATGCCGGGCATGTCTTCAGAAACGGAAATTCAGCTCCTTAGCCACCGCATCAAAGCTGGCCACAGCCGCTGCGCGTGGTACACCCACGGTCAGCATGGCAGTTGCCCATTCCGCTTTGGAGACCTGAGAAAGGGCGGCTTCACCATAGTGATGGGGATATCGGGATACACAGGAATGTGTGTGTGTGTGTTGTGTATAACTTATACATACTTATATAACCAATATAACCAATTCAATATGATTCACATGATGTTTGAGAACTGTAGAACCGGTCCCCTTGATCCCATAGCAGTTCGCAGACGCCTCGGTGTCTTCATCAATACCTTCGGCAGCCTCCGACTTGCTCGCCTTTGGAGGCCTCGGCGAAGATGGAAAGGAACTGGTCATGGCATGGACTGTGGATAAATCCTGGAGAAACATCAGAATTTCTGGCCTGTCCATCGGCGGCGGACCCTTCATTTTACCCATGTCGTCGTCATCATCGTCATCCGAATCGTAGTTTCGTTCTTCTTCCTGATCCGCGAAACCGAGGAAAGCATCCAAACCGAGGAAAGCATCCAAACCGAAACCATCAGCCAAGACCATCTTGGCAGCTCCGCTCGCATCTGAGAAAACATAGTCGATAAACTCACCTTGCTGCACTCTGGAAAAATCTAACCACTTGCAGCTTAAACATCTTGGCACATGTTTCAACAGCGGTTGTCACCCAAACTTGTTCCAAGGTTACAAACACATCCAAATCACCCAGGCATTTGCCGTGATCCAAGTAAAATATGCGTGAAAAATATCAGCGGCCAGTCACTAACTGTCAGCTTTCCATTCTCATCTTGGTCCAAGGCCTGGAACAGCTGCTTACACTCCTCAGGTGCCAAACCACCTCCGCTACCTCCCAACTTTCCAAGAATGTGCAGAAACTCCTCTTCCGAGAGTTTCCCGTCTCCATTCGCATCGAAGCGCTTGAAGGCTAACTTCAGTTGATTTGCTCCATCTGCATCGAAGTTCAATGCCTGCGTGGCCCAAAGTGAACCGGAAAATCAGGAATGAACATGTGACACGTCCCGTCACAGAAAACGGGGGGCTGCCAACTATATAACTGTTCATTTGACAACATAATGATGTTCCATGATGTTCCTACCCTTTTGCCCAACCCTTGCCTGCAGGGCAATCGGCTTCATAGACCACCTACCCTTGGGCCAATTTACATAGAGCCTGTCGCCAGAGTCTTCACCATACCTGATGCCCATGACTATACCAATGCTGCTTTCTGGTATGTCATCGTCCGATTTGGTCCACTGCACACGGTCTCCCTTCTGAAAGCGGCACTTCTGAATCTCGTTGATCTTCATGCTCCAGTGTCCTGGACTATACAAAATATTCTAGCAGGGCCTGTGGCAAGAGATCAAAATCCCACTTTCGAAACTTGTTATAATTTTTGCCATGTTGTAAGGGATGCCAGAGGGACCCTATTTCGGGCAAAGAAAGAACATGATGAAAACACACAGACCCTATCTCGATGCTCTTCAGCACTCAGTCCTCTGGGCCATTGGATTGAAAGTTTACGATGATCTAAGCGAATGACTTCGCCAATGTCTCCCCGTGGGATGTCTTCATCGGACTGAGTCCACAGCACTAAGTTTCCTGGGGCTGGTGCAGGCGTCACAGGTCATGGGTGAATTCTCTTTATATACAGGGCCAAAATAAGAAATAAAACCAATTGCAATGGCAATATGCATAAGCAAAAATATATATATAACACTATATGTAGTCTACATCATACCAAAAAATAGGAATAGGAATAGCTGTAGTAAGTGTAATTGTAAGAGTGATAATGACAATGTATGACAACAACGATACTACTTTTCGCTTGGGTTCCTTGCGCGCATTTGTCATCAAGTTTTGTGCGCAGGTCACGAAGAAGTAAGCCGTGGATAGCTCAGCGGAGCTGCTAGTACAGACTTGTAGCAGTGCACCTGGCCGTGACAGACATCTCAGGCGACTAAAATTAATGCAACGGTGCAAGTTTGACTGCGGGNAAGAACCAGTCTGATTTTCCGCGATTCGAAATGCAGCATGTCCAGCTTTCATTTGATCGCGCCCAGGAAATGTGTCTGACTTTGTTGTGTGCTGTGCCAAGGTTTCAGCTTCAAAGTGTGCCAGCTATGAGGCAAGATGTGTGGGAGCTATCCGTTGGTCCTGCAAGAAGAATTTGGCGGGGGAGAATTCAATTGACGCAGTTTAGTGGGGTCACCTCATTATTTGATCACGTGCTGCGCATGTTTTTTGACATGCGGCGTGCAATTGTCAGTTTTCGGTCAATTTTCTCTTGGGCCGTTTTGATGGTAAATTTTGCAGCGCCTAAACGTTTGCAGCCGTTTGCACACTATTTACAGCGTTGCGTGGCTTTTGTCATACACAACACGTACGCAACACGTACGCAACACGCACGCAACACAGCGTGTCGCGGCCACGCAACGCTGTAATTTACGCTGTTTCGCGCCTTCTCCCACACATTTTCGGGACAGCCAGCCTTCTAAACAAACTTCTACCTTTAACATCCGACGAGCACAAAATACTGTAAATTACCACGTTGCGTGGGCACGCAACATTGTATTTGAGCATTTTCAACCCCGTCCTGGTTGGATCCGGCAAAGACTCAAGTCATTGGGCTTAAATTTCCAGCGACCTTTGGGAAACTGAACTCGCAATCGACCCTCTGAGATCTTGATTCCGACCACTTGTCCCAGGTCTCCTTTTTTAACGTCCTCGTCGATTTTCTGCCACTTCACAAAGGCTCCCAACTGCAACTCGTACAAAATCAAGGAGTCTGCCCTGAAGCTCCAGGTTCCCTTGGAAAAGGCCACCTTCACTTTGCCAGAGTCGCTGATGTCTCCTCTAAGGAGGACACCAACATGGCCGGTGGCACAAAAGGGCTACTTCTCCGAAATCTGACTTGAGGAAGATGTGTGATAAAAATGGATTGCATGTTGGTTACTTTGTCTTCAACAGAATGTTTCTCTGGCAGGTTCCATGCCAGTACACATGTTTTACTACGTTTCTAGAGTTTGAATGCGAAATGAGGGATCCAGTTTTTTTCTTTCTAGTCCTTTCCTCTCCTGACGAAACCCACAGACGGGTTCCATGTCAGTCCGGCCACCTGCCTCTAAGAAAAAAACATGACTTAAACAAAAATGTTGTGTAAGTTTAAACCAAAAGAGTTGTCAAGTAACTTTGTGTTTCTTATCTTTGCCTCGACCTGTCCAGCCCCTCGTCTGGCATTTCTCCATGCATGCTGAGGGCCCCTTCGTGGCTGTTACTTCGAGCATGGAACTTTCGTTCGAAAAGGTTTTGAATTCAGTTTTTTTCTTTGTTAGTCTTCAAACCAAGGTTAAGAGGTTCAGAAACAAGTATGTGCAAAATATTGCAAAATAGCCTTTTCCAAGTTCCTTGTCAGCTGGTCCAAGGTGCAGTCAAATTCCATCCCAGGGAGAAGAGAAGTTCCACACTTGAAAAGGTCTTTTTCTTTTTGGTACTGTAGACTTCAAGGCAGCATCATTTCTCGTAACCATAAGGATGTAAGAAAAGGAGACCATCAACAACCCTCTCCTGTAGCCTCTCCAATCTCTCCCTCTCCGACATCATCATCTTTTTCAGTCCATTGTACATATGAACCGGGCTGCACATGGCTCTTCACCAACTCCTTTGGCCTGAAACGCCAAGATCCGTTCGGAAACTTCACCTTCACCTTGCCTTTCTCGTTCAGGTCCTCGAGCACTTGACCCACATGGCCAGCAGGAATGTCGTCGTCTGACCTGTTCCACACGACAAACATTCCAATCTGAAAGTCGCTTCTGAAGAGATACTTCGGCTTCACTGCCTTTTCCTCCCCTTCAATTTCTATCAACAACTTCCCATTCTCACTGGTAGTGCCCTTCACTTGTCCCATGGTGTCATCCGCAAGGCCGTCATCAGTCAAATGGATGAAGGTGCCCTTCTGGAAGTCCGACACATTGAGCTTGGTGCTAGGTACGTGAATCTTGCCCTTGGGAAATTCAACGACACAGTCATCGCCATCAATGTCACGGACCTCCCCAATGGTGCCACGTGGGACGTCCTCGTCCTGGTCCATCCAATAGACAAGGGTTCCTTCCTTAATCGCATCCACATGGTCATCAGGTAAGTCTGGCATGGCGACGCAGAGTGGTGATGCGATGTGATGCGGATTAATCTGCCATGGATTTTTGGAACAGCTGTCTGCTGTGCAACTGATGCTGTTGGATGTTTATTACAGCACATGTTTTTTGTGAAGGTCAGCCTCCCAAAGAGAACCGGTGGCTTGGCAGTGACAGCAGAGTCTAAGCTCAAGAATTTGCCACAAGGCTGTTCAAGACTCCGCTTTCTGATTCAAAAACATGTGTACACTTCCCCATTCAATAGATGATCTGACTGTCCCTTGTCATGCGGAAGCAATTTCAATTTCCACCATGGAAGTCTTCATTGTGTCCCATGGCTAAAATGATTCACGACTTGGATTCATGTCGGGCACTGTTTCACAAGAGGAAGGAATCCCATAACACCACGATATTGAGTGAGTAGACGAAAATCTTTGCTTAGGGATGATCTCCTCTTGATATTTTGCTTGCTTCCATCAGTTCACTTGGGAAAAGCAGGCCAAAAACTCGCGCACTTTTTTTTACTTGGCTGTGCTTGCTGCACTCAAATGCGAGCTGTGCCTCTACAAGGAATGACCAGCAGCAACCCAGACTTTGCAGAATAACAACTGTTCAAAGAATAGCTGTGTTTCCAGTCTTCAATGAACAAAAACATTGATGAAAGCAATAGAATAATAGAATTGTACAAGGCCCAGAAATGTACCAAATCAGCAACTTTACCAACCGCACCCATGGTCATGAATTCATGTCTCAAAGCAGCATCAATCAAGAAACAAAAACGTGTGCACACGAAAACTGAAAGGTATCACATCATGATTTCCATTCCAATCATTCTAGCGTCCGTTGCCTCGCCTGAAACGACATCGATGAACGCAACGCAAAAGGCACCAAACTTGGAGGCCACGACAAAGAAACGCGTAAGCTATGCACAGTGAAGGTGACTTGCCCAGCTCCAAGCCCCAAACCATAGCGTTGATGGATGCCACGCGCGGTCCTTGTCGAAGGGAAAGCACCTGGAAACCCACAGGATGTTGAGAAGGTCAGCAAGGTTCATCCAAACTCCAAATCAGACTGCAAAGATGTTGAAAAAATCACAAAAAAAACCAGTGTTCTGCACATTGTCGTTGCAGAGATGTTGCAGGCAATCAGGACTACAAGGCTTGGAGATTAGAAAACCTCCGTTGGTTTTGCTACGAAGATCCAAGGCTTCGGCTCCGGCGGTCAAAAAGCCACAGAAAGCGGCATCCACTGAAGATCGTGCGCCTGCAACCACCAAACTGCGCAGGCAAGAATCATCTAAATGTTCAGGAGAATTCTTTTGCTGCAGGATCAGAGTTTGTGCTGGAATGTCTGATAGAACCCAGGTCTGGATCACAACATGACAAGTCATGCAAAGGGTGAGAACGTGATGACTCCAAATCGGCTCAAAGAAACTTGTGATTGCCTCAACACTGTAACAGCATGGCAAACTAATACCCCAATAACTGCTGACAAGTTAGGCATCACTGGCATCACCAACAAGAAGGGGCACAAAAGGAAACCAATGTCAAGCACCAGTGGCCTTGTGGATCTAAATGCCGCTGGGAAACCTTGGAAATTCAGCAAGTCCCAGCATGCCGAAGCCACGAAGACCCACCAAGTCTAAGTCCCCCACGGCACAATCAAAGCTGTGAAAGAGTCCTGACCTGCCAGGGGTTACCAAATTCCCACTCTGTGCTCAAATGCATTGGGTGGGCTGGGGCATGGTGCTTTTCCGAAACCAGTCACAAGTCACTTCACCAACTAAGCTTGATTGTACTAATAGCCTCGCTGAAAAATAGTTAGTATCATAGTCGGATTTCTCACAGGGCTTCAAAGCACCCGACCACATGGCAAAGGTGCTTCCAAGTACTGGTGCTCGGGTTTGCGCCTAAAAGCAACAAGCAGTGATCGCAAAAGCAACACATAAAACATAGCCAGCTTTTGGGGAATCGTTACATTGGATCTTTCAAAGGTGTATCCCGAGATACCAAGCCACCACACTCCTTGGGGAGTTTCCTGGTGTACATTTAAAAACGAAGCCCCATGAAAGGACCTTCAAGGAGCCTCTACCGCCTTGCAATCAATGGCATCACGTGCGTGGGCATTGCACAGCAAGAAGATATGATGAATAATGGAGCATACAGGAAGATAGCCCAGGAGCGAAATTATAGAAAGTGACTTGAGACAAAGAGTACCATGGGTAGGCTATGGTGTTTCATCGTAGTTGCTTTGGTTTCTGAAGTTGCTGAGATACGTCTGATCCACAGGCACTGGGCTTCCACACCGCCGCAAACGCACCAGAAAGCCGGTGGCCCTCACACAAGGAATGCTGGGCGTGAAGCATTCCAAGACAGAAGCCCAAAATCATCATTCCCACCTGTGGGAAGGCACAAATACACCTGACATAGTGCTGGAATCACCTGACTAGAAAGCCAAAGGGAACTATTTTCCTCTTTGCAGGACTCATCCTTCTCAATCTGCAATCAAAAAAATATGTGATCCTTAATCCTTGATGAAATAGGGTCCAATCTAGCATGCGGGACTTCTATACTGCAGTCCATTCCGCACTTTGGTTCCCATCTGCAAGTCCTTGGGGTGGTCTCGAAGGCTTCGCACAAATGTCATGCCTGCGAGTACAGACTGGCAAATAGAAGAAGAAGCAAAAAAAACTGGACTGACTCTGACTAAAGTCAAGATTAGCATATGTGTACATATATCAATACATACAAAGATATATATAGATCACATCTATTTGTTCCACTGCCACTCTTCAAACATCAACTCCAAACAGCAACTTCTGGCAACGATGCCATTGATATGTTATGCCTTTGTCCCATCGCAACTGATGCAAACCGAGGTACAGAAACCTCCGCACGAGCCAACACCAAAAGCGAAGCCCACCATATCGACAATGCGCTGACAGAGGCCGGGAGAAAACTTTGGAAAGTGTTTATTCATAGTATGGTTTTTGGCTTATATATGTTTATACGTTTATATTCAGCTACATTCACTTACGAGTAGTTTTGTGTATTCATTCCCCACCTGCCAGGTGAGGGTTGTTAGATTTTATCAGAGCTGCCCGCCCTCCGCCGCCGCCTCCTCCTCCTCCGCCTCCTCCGCCTCCTCCTCGCCAGCTCCAGATCGCAGTGGGCACTGCCGGACCTCAACCGCGAGCTCCAGATCACAGTGGGCACTGCCGGACCTCAATTGCGAGCTCCAGATCTCACTGGGCACTGCCGGACCTCATCAGCGAGCTCCAGATCCCAGTGGGCACTGCCGGACCTCAACCGCGAGCCACAGATCCCAGTGGGCACTGCCGGACCTCAACCGCGAGCCCCAGATCCCAGTGGGCACTTCCGGACCTCAACCGCGAGCCCCAGATCCCAGTGGGCACTGCCGGACCTCAACCGCGAGCTCCAGATCGTAGTCGGCACTGCCGGACCTCAACGGCAAATGACAAAAGTATATGCCAGATAGAATGTCAGAATAAATGTCAGACAGAATGCCAAACTAGATGCCAGATAGAATGTCAGATAGAATGCCAGATAGAATGCCAGAAAGAATGCCAGATAGAATGCCAGACTAGATGCCAGATAGAATGTCAGAATATACGTCAGATAAANAGAATGCCAGATAGAATGCCAGAAAGAATGCCAGATAGAATGCCAGACTAGATGCCAGATAGAATGTCAGAATATACGTCAGATAAAATGTCAGTAAAGGATGTCAGATAGAATGCCAGGTAGAATCCCAGGAAATATGTCAGGTAGAATGTCAGAGCAAATGTCAGAGAGAATGTCAGATAAAATGCCAGGAGGAAGAGGAGGAGAGGACAACTCTGATGAAATCTAGAGACCGAAGGTCTCTAGATTTCATCAGAGTTGTCCTCTCCTCCTCTTCCCTGCNACTCTGATGAAATCTAGAGACCGAAGGTCTCTAGATTTCATCAGAGTTGTCCTCTCCTCCTCTTCCCTGCCAGAAAGTTTTGCCAGAAAGAATGTCAAATATGCATCACACTATATGCCAAATATAAAGTCTCATGGTGGGGATCACTCGAAGGAAAGTAATTTTATTGCCTTACTATTTTTATGTCGAAAAAAGATATAGTAAAAGTCACTTAGTGGACAGCGCCTCTGGACAGGGCAGCCTGCGCTCGGCCATTTCATCCAGCTGCAAGGCAAGAACCCTTTCGAACCCTGTGGAAAATCGGAGATGGACACCCCAGATATATCTAGTTCAGTTGGGAAAATGGTGATTAAAAGGTGATCAAATGGTGATTAACCATCAATTTCAAAATTGTCTGTGAAGGTTGTTGCCAGTCTACTTGGCATGTTCCACGGTATGACTTCTGCACTTCAAATATTTGACCAATAAAATTACCAAAGAAGCTCGGTAGTCGTTGCGAGTTCAAAAGGCCACCACATTTTGCTGACCAGGCTTGAAGTGACTGCAAGTGCAGAAGAATAGGCCAGCATAGGTCCTTTCCTTATTTTGTGAGTGTCAGTTGATCTGAGCCAAGAGACAGCCTGTTATCAGTTTGCAGTCTCAAGGGTTTTTTCAAAACCCCCAAGAACTTCAAGCAAGCAGGAGCCAGGGAGCCATTATTCATCAACAAGAATTGGACTTTGGTTGACAGAGTTCCAGATCTGCAACAAGAACGATTCATGGGCAGAGACAAACTATTCACAAAGCCACATTCTGGTTGGATGGTGATCGCTTGAACTGGTGGCACTTTTTACCCCTTCGTGGCTGTTGTCGATCAAAACGCTCCCTTCCACGCGTTCTCGGGATTCACTTCGGATTGCTGGATTGCATCACCTACAACAGCCAACAGCCATACTGATATCAGCATCACACTCCTGAACTGTAGAATCTTAGAACTGGTCAATGGAGAGTGACAACAGGTACAGTACGGTACAGTGTCTTCAAATGCCTTCAATGTGTCTCACATCACATGAAAGTTGTCCTAAGTTGTCCTAAAAGAAGTTGCCTCACTCCCAGTGCCTCACTTGGATCGTTGGCGCATCTTTCGGCGCTTCTTTTGTAGGCGTCGAGTGCGCTTCTTCTTCCACTTCCAGCGAAACTTGGAGCNTTTGAACTGAACAGAATGCCCAACCTTCTTGTAGGGGTTGGACTTGTGCGCCATAGCGCCCAGTCCGACCGAGCCCTTGAGCTGGCTCTCGAGCCAATGAATTGGCTCTTGGATACGATCAAACTCAAGTAGGTCACTTATGATACATGTGCTGCATTTCTACTCAAATACTCAGAAGCTTGCTTCAAAAGGAGGAGGGCTGCTTCTTCGTTCTCCAGCATTGCGATTTCTCACCAGACTCCAGGGCCTTCTCGCATCTTTTACTGATCAATGCAGACAGCATGGCTGTGGCCCCTTGTAAAAGAACGAAATGACGATGTTGCTTGGTCCAACCCTCTGCAAATGGTCCTTTACATCCATGATCTGCGTAGGGTCTTTCTAGCCCTTGCACGACAACAAGGCCTTGTGTTCTGTTCGATGTCTTGCTAAACTGCCAAACTAAGACTTGAAGCAAGCCAATCACAATTCACAAAGCCACATTCTGGTTGGATGGTGATCGCTTGGACTGCGGGCACTTTTTTACCCCTTCGTGGCTGTTGTCGATCAAAACGCCCCCTTCCACTTCCACGCGTTCTCGGGATTCACTTCGGATTGCTGGACTGTATCACCTACAACAGCCAACAGCCATACTGATATCAGCATCACACTCCTGAACTCCAGAACTGGTCAATGGAGAGTGACAACAGGTACAGTGTCTTCAATGTGTCTTCAATGTGTCTCACATCACATGAAAGTTGTCCTAAAAGAAGTTGCCTCAGCACTCCCAGTGCCTCACTTGGATCGTTGGCGCATCTTTCGGCGCTTCTTTTGTAGGCGTCGAGTGCGCTTCTTCTTCCACTTCCAGCGAAACTTGGAGCNCACTCCCAGTGCCTCACTTGGATCGTTGGCGCATCTTTCGGCGCTTCTTTTGTAGGCGTCGAGTGCGCTTCTTCTTCCACTTCCAGCGAAACTTGGAGCGAGCCTGGAAGCAGTCAAGGCATTGCTATGCTGATTATGCTGCAACTCACATCCTGCAATTCAGCCCTAAACGAGTCACAGCTTCGATGAAAGTGGTGGGTCATAGCGCAGAGCACTAAAAGAGACCAAATCATGCGGGATTCTCTCTTCCATCGGGAAGACTGGAGATGATCATCTCATGCTCTATCCCCAAGTTTCAAATGAACATCCATCTTGCACAAGGATTATGAGCCCCCCATCCAAAGCTCTCAGACAAGAACTGCATCGAACTCTTCACGATTTTGAACTGAACAGAATGCCCAACCTTCTTGTAGGGGTTGGACTTGTGCGCCATAGCGCCCAGTCCGACCGAGCCCTTGAGCTGGCTCTCGAGCCAATGNTTTGAACTGAACAGAATGCCCAACCTTCTTGTAGGGGTTGGACTTGTGCGCCATAGCGCCCAGTCCGACCGAGCCCTTGAGCTGGCTCTCGAGCCAATGGATTGGCTCTTGGATACGATCAAACTCAAGTAGGTCACTTATGATACATGTGCTGCATTTCCCTTGAGCTGGCTCTCGAGCCAATGAATTGGCTCTTGGATACGATCAAACTCAAGTAGGTCACTTATGATACATGTGCTGCATTTCGACTCAAATACTCAGAAGTTTGCTTCAAAAGGAGGAGGGCTGCTTCTTCGTTCTCCAGCATTGCGATTTCTCACCAGACTGCAGGGCCTTCTCGCATCTTTTACTGATCAATGCAGACAGCATGGCTGTGGCCCAGGCCAAGCCAGGTCATTTCTAACTATGAAAACAGGAAATGTTCGCTGTGAGATGCGCGTAGTCTTGCAGAGCCCCTGTGCGCTTGCGAGAAGAAAAACATCACATTTTGGTGAATGTATATTCAAATACAAGTTTATGTGTATGTACCTGGGCATATATGTGTGTATATTCTTCATTCATTTCTGAACGGATTTCTGCATGCTCGTGCAGGAGTTTACGATAGCATGTTTTTAGGTTGATATAGTTTGGCCAAATAGAAAGATCGCGCCTATAGATGTGTGTGTGTATGAATAGTGTGTCACGGGCACAAAAAATGCTGCATGTTGTGCGTCTAGTATATCTATGTGCTCTTGGCTGCAAGAGCCAACTAGGGTCACAAAGTCAAATCATTTCAAAACCATCAATGCCAAGCAATGCCAAGAGGCTCGCACACAGGTCAGGAAAAGCATCAAACGATGCTGCCGCTCCGCAGCCATGACTTCACTTTAAGCGAAGCCGTCGCCTACTTGGCAACTTCGGTATACCAGCTGGTCCCAGCAATCCCAGTGATACACTACGGCACCACGACCTCGAAACTTGAAAAGGAGTTATATATAGAAAACAAGAAGAAAATAGAAGAAAAGGCTGGACCGGGCATGAGTGGAAAGCGAAGGAGCAGCTGTTAAGTGGCATATCCAAAGTCATTTTACACCAAACAAGTGCATTCCTTTGGAACGCACCTGAAGTTTGAGGCAATGCAGAGATGTTGCTTTCATTATCATCTTGACCCTATCTTTAAGGGCTGGGGCATCTTCAACCCACAGTGCGCAAAGTGCTTCTCCATTGTTTCTCGCCTAATTGCAAACAAGATCGAGCCAGTTGTGACTTCTGCTGGTTTGTGCTTGGGCAAAGACTCAGAGATGCGACAAATACTATATATCTACGGACCCTCTATTGGAGAGCACACCAATTTGCTCAAGAGAGGGACAGTACAAAAATATTGTAAGAATATGCACTAAGTCTGCCAAGTCTTGCAAACACTTGGATCGATTTCTCTCTTGGTCACCAACTGCTTCTTCGCGAGTCTCCAAGCTTCTTTGCGTTCCCGCTGCGCCTAGGCAGGTGCACCCACTGGAACTCCTTGTTTGCAAACAAAAAGAAATTGCCTTCACGACCCTGTTGGACCTCTATTTCATTGCAAAGCTCCATTCTGAGAGGGCGCCAACATCCCTTTATTCAAGTAGGTTGTAAACTAAACACGTCTGATGCCACATTGGATCTCGCCTGATTGAGCTTTCTTCCAACATCTCGTAGGTGCCGAATCTCCTGCACAAGAGATTGTCACAATGCCTTGGAGCAACCACTTCTCACCATGGATTTGTTGCACTCGTGCTGCGAACAGAACGGGTATCCGACGGGCATCCAATTGCTCCTTCCGGATTTCCCCTGAGTCGTCACAGCGGGCCTGCTTCTGACCTCAGGATAGCTTCGCCGGAAATTGAGCAAAGTTTGGTGCCTTGAGACACACTCTGGCCCATTCTCTTCCTCACTTTCCCAAGCAGCCCACTTTTGCTGAGACAATCAATATCAATCAATCTTGTGGTCATCATTCCCTTGGATAAAAGCCACTTGAGACCCATAGAATGTGAAGCACCTGGTCTGCCGCACCCAGGGTCCCACGGCCCAGTCCCCCTCAGTTGCCCGACGCAGCATCTCCTCCCGCTGTTCAAAGGCTTCCAGCTTCAGGCGGTCGCGCTCTTCAGCAGCAGACTCCACCTATCCAGCGCTTCGGAAAGAGGAAGGAATCTTGGGGTTCTGAAGATGGCTTTGGGATATCCATATTTGGGGATCAGTAATTATTAATGTGAAACAATACTGCTCAAGGGAGTATTACGTATTCAACACACTAAGACACCAAGCCTTAGTCACATGGTTTGTCACTTAGGCCTTGCATGTGAAACAGACCACCGAATTGAACCTGGTTAATACCAGCAAACAGTCCCAAAGCTTCCCACCTGGTTGTACTTCAGCCGCCAGCGAAGGCGTTCCTCCAGAAGTTTGCTGGCCATCCTCGAAGGCGTATTTTGCCGTCCATTGAACCACGCTTTTCCATCTCGAAAACGACACTCTGCGCTTGGGTATTAAAACTGCTGCTGATTAACACGAAAACACTTGCAAAAAGGATTGAAGAGGATTTGGGTCTAGAAACAAGAAACGCGAGAAACCAAAGTCTCTTCCATGGTCTCTTCGAAACATGGCAAGCCATGGGCTTCGTTTGAGGGTCTCTGCGGTCCTCCACTTGATGTTGGCGGCTTGCTGCACCACCCGCTCCTGGTGCCCCGCGTAGTTTGTAATGCTGGAGAGAAGGGCAGAATCACATGAGGAAAGATATGTCTTCCAGCAAGCCTTCCAAATAACTCCTGGGGGAATGAACTCAGCTGAGAAAGTCACTCATTTTGTTCAGGCTGGCAGCTGCTGAAAGCCTACCTCCACACCATGTTGATGATCCACCCGCTTCATCAGCTTCTTAGTGTTGGCGGCAAGTATGTCTGAATGGCAATAATCAATTCAGGGATGTGCAGGATACATTCTGGTTTGCTGGTGTTGAACCAAGCTTTGCTTCATGCGTGATGAATGTCAGGACTTGCTGCTTCCCCTTTCAATTCCAAATCAGAATTCTCGATGAAAAGATGGCGAAATTCCTGGGTCAACAGCCAAGCAGGAGATTTTCAAATGGTTCTGAAGTATATTTACTGGATCCACTTGCTATGAGAGAAATTTGACTCAACATAAATTGGCCACATCAATCATAGCCCATGAGTAGCGCCTGAGTAGCAGACATCTGTGCGTTTGATCTCAAATTCCCGCAAGGTGCCCAGAGTTTTGTCTCTGGCAGCATCCTCTCGGTCTGCATGGCTCACCCTACTGGTAGTTGAACCTTGCAGGATTGACTCGGATTGATCAGTTCGCTGACCAGTTCGCCATTGGTTTTTCAGCTGGGCAGTGAAAAAAACCAAGGGTAGAGAAGTGGGGAGGCTCTGAGAGTGTTCTCCCTCTGACTCAACTTGATCAAAAGACCGAAATGAGGACTGTGATTTGCAACAAGAAAAACTGAAGTGTCGCTAAGACACCACCAGGTCAACACCAGGCTTGACGAAACAAGCATGCCAGCAGCTACTTGAAATATGAAATATCATCACTACCATTGCCATTGCCTTTGTCGCGAAGCCTCCCCGTCGATGCCGCCCCCGCTGCCAAACAACAACAACAACAACAACAACAACAACAACAACAACAACAACAACAACAACAACAACAGGCATTGGTTGCACACATGTCTTGAGATGCCGGCGCATAGAAGACCCAAAGGTGGCGTTCCTGACGAGAGGCTGTTTGTGAGGAAATCTTAATGGAAACTCTGTCGAACAATCTCATGACCTCAAACGAAAAGACCTATATAAATTTATCCTGAATGGTTCATGAAGTGCTACGGAATCTTGAACTTGAGCCTGCGCGGATAAAGTCACTAACTGAGTTCACGACGGTGTTGACGGCAGACTCTTCTTTGGACGAGTTGGATCATCCTGTGAGAGTCGAATGCGGAGATCAACAGGCGCAGTCAATACTTCTGTCCGGCCACCATAGGAGTTGTGGCTCAAGATGGCCGCGCAAGGGATGCATTGCAAGGCAAGCACGCAGCAAGAGTTTCCCTTTCAGACTCGATAACGACAAGAAAAATAGATGACATGAGGAAATCGTAGGTCACCTGGTGGTGTTGCAATGTAATTGTGGATGCCCGGCGCGACCTGCACTCACATGAATTCGTCTGAAAAGACCCCAAACTTCCATAAAGTCCCATGATCTTCCACATTCGGAGAACTGATGATTTCCATGATTTTCAATGGATTTTCCCATGATTTTCCCATGAATTCCCCGGAAAAAAAACCCTGGTGTTGTCGGCCTCGAAGGAGAGCTGATGCATTGCCTCGCGGAGCTTGGAGGCTTCGTACTTTTCCTCTTCTTCGATGATGAGACCTGGCCAGGATGGGGAAATACGAAAATTCTGAAACACTTGCGATATCACGGGGATCTATCTATCTATCCATCTATCTATCCATCCATCCATCTATCTATCTATCTATATCTATATCTATATATATATATATCCATATCTATATATATATATATATGTATATATATATATATGTATATATATATATGTATATATATATATATGTATATATATATATATGTGCGAATGATCGGGTTTTTCTACACATAGGTTCTTTGATGGGGATATCTTATGGCGATTTGACCAACCATATTCCGGGCATATAATTCGGGTATCGTGTCAATCATCATGGGAATACAACTGACGTGATATGTTGCGGGAATATATCAGATAGCTAAATTGGGAATGTATATATACATATGTGTATACATACATAGGTAGGTACAATTATATACATATGTATAGTAAAAAAGGTAAAAATACCTATATACATACGCGCAAATGGCTGAATCGTCATGTATTACAATCATGGCTGGTCTTATACCCAATCTATCCCCATTGTACCCCGTACCAACAATGTTATGTCTTGGTTTGTCCAACAATGGGATTTGGGGGTGCAGCATCTGAGAAAATCAAATGGATGGCCTCAAAAGACAGAAAACTGGCTGATGGTTTGGAATGGTACCACAATTCAACTACTAGGAAACCAGTGCAAATGACGAGGATGATGTCAAAGCCCTTGAGGCTACCAAGCCACCAAGGTGGAAGTGTCTTACTGCCTTACTGACTTCAGGGAATGAAACAATCGAGAAATGACCAGACCTCATTTGCAAGTCTTAGCCCAAAGCAATCGGCAGCATCCCCATCAACTTGCCAGCAGGGCGATCGAAGCAGTCAGTTGCCATAAAAGATAGGCTCTTCGCCATCCGCTTCTTCGCCCTTCAGCAACTGTCATGCACCAAGAGCTGTCCGATGCACTGAAAACACACTGGTTTGTCCAGAAGTTGGGGATACCCAAAAATTGCCAGTATAGACAAAGTTATGATTAAGCATGATATCTTTGGGTCCCCATGTTCAGACATACATGACACTTGTGACCAGCTTGGCTTTCAAAACATGAAAATTGTGTGTATATATATATGTGTGTGTGTGTTTCACGACAAACAGCGACATCCTTTGAAGCCCTGAAAATTCATTGTGCAACCAAGTCCATGGCTCGTACTCTTTACGCCGCCACCTTGTCCTTGGTCAATTTGCTGCACATTTCCTCTGCTTTTGCCAACTAGGGAGCCTTGTGAAATCACTTTGAGTCTGATGTGAAGAGACAGGGATTGCATGCTGCACCGCTGTAAGATCCCTGCTCTAATTTGGGGTAGGTTAAGTGGAGTTCAGCGCTCTTTCGTGCAAACTCCTGCAACGATCGCCATCACCATGTCAAATCGATTCATGAGAGTCATACACAGCCTCAGAAAGCATAACCAAAGCACGTTTATACATGCATGTATATATATATATATATACATGTATGTACATTGATGTGTATACATATATATATATAATATGTGTACACACACTTGCAACAACATGTACTATCTGCCGAAATTATTGCGTATTTGGCATCTTGTAGCAAAAAGGCTACAGTCCTCATCGACTTGATTTGCGTTGGGCACGTTCTTCATACGTTGAATCAAGTCTGCCATACGCCAGGAGATGTGTCACAGCGCAGAAAATCTGAAAAGCTTCTGGGAAGTTCCGTTTACCCGTTTACCCTTCATTTCGCAGCCCAGACTAGAGAAAGAAACAATTCCAGCAAATGATCCTCTGATCCACTGATCCATCAGAAAACAGGCTTTTCAACATCCAGACTGTCACGCACGTCTATCCCCTTTTCCCTGGGGAAAAAAATGGACTGATTGGCTATGGCCGTCACATTTTGGCTATGACAGTTACATCATCCCAAAATGGCACAATCAAAAGCAACAATGATGTACCCCTTTTGTTAGCTGATTTTCCCATGAAAATGTCGATTTTTAGGTGATTTCCATTGATTTCCCAGCTAGTCATGACTACCAGAAGCCCTGCCTCGCAGCTGTGTCTCAGAGGCAACTCTCTTTGGACCTGGCCTGAGCTTCCTGCAGGAGTTCAAGCTTCCCAGGCATATGCTCAGATGCAGGGAGATAACATACAGACGGATGCATATGTGCAAATGTATGCAAACGTATATATGATATAGAATATAGGATATAGGATATATACCAGTATGGAGGGGGAAAATGACATCTCCCGGCTACAAATCAGCATTTGTAAGGGATTCCGAGATCAGCACTTGCGGACCAAGGGGACCAAGTGTCATGGAGGGACCAGGCTTTCGGACGCTGAAGACCATATGTACCATGGTCGAAACACGGTATAGTATATGGGCCATTCTTGTAATGTACATATGTGTATCTCCCCACTAGTGGTGGCATGACCATTCACCAATATGGATATATGGACCATACATAATCCAATGTTTTACCATGTCACAGATCTTAATCGCACATCAGAAGCTGAGACAGACTGTGCTGAGTCTGGCCTGATCAGCGGTGAAGGTGCAGAAGACTGCGGAGACATCGGTGGCAGAGTCACCTGTCAACATGGAAGTCATTTCACCCTGGTACCCTGTGAACAGGGGAAATGTAAAGGGATGTTCATTCTCAAATCAAATGGTAGAACAGGTTTCGGTGCATCCCCACATGCTCTGACTTGTGTACTGTGCTCACTTCTAAGCACTCACATGAGCAGCTCGAAGACTTGGTCTTCTGAAAGTCAATGGAATTGAAGATTGAAGGGGCTCACTCTATACCCCTGACTTGATACAGAACTTGATACCCTCTGCATAATTACCCAAGCTACCATCAAAAGCTTGTGGAAATCCTTGCGCCATTTACGGAAAAGCTACAGGTCAAGAGGATAGCGCCAACTTCAGCTACAGCATTTTTGTTTTTCCGCGGTGCCCTGCGGTGCAAACGCCTCTGAGGCCGAGCCCATGGGGCTGACAGGGGACTCCTTGGAGCTGTGACTGTGATGACTCCCATGAAAGAGAAACTGCATGGTGTCCGTGGAGTTCTTTTGGTGACCTATGAAGCATTCCAAGTGTGGGTTTCCAGATCCAGTACTAACCTTGGGGGACTGTGACAGCAACTTGGATTTAATCGTGGCAGCAATTGGCAGCAATCATGTTGGACTCTCAGAGCAAAGAACACCGCAACATCATGTCACAACTGTAGTGAAGCATGAGCGCGCAATGCTGTGCTTGAAACACTGTGTTCTAAAACGCCGTGGTCGCGCATGTCTCCTGACACAACATTTTTAGCCAACTGGTGAAACAAATGAAGAGGCCTGGAATAGTGCAAATTTCCAAGCAATCTGAGCTCCGTACATGAGCTCTGCTCACAGAATATTCATCCAACACCTGTTTACAATGAGCAAATACTGCTCCACGTTGATGCTCAACTCATCACAAGTGGCACCCCTTCACCAAAAAAATACCAGTGTGTACCAGTTCACTCATCCCCTTCTGTCTAAAATAATGTGCCTTGTCCTGCTGTAATTATGCGTTGAGATTTATTGAATGACAACATGACAATCTTTGTTGGTGTTCTGTCTCAGAGGATTTCAAAGGACAGCACTCGCAAAGCGACAACCAGAGCAGTGCCACAAAGGTCGGCTGCTTCCTTTCCCAGCAGGCCTCTTTGAAGAAGCCCAAAGCCACTGGATACGGCCTGAAATGTATTTGACTACTATCTACAGCTTGGTGCTTTATATCATCTTTTAGTACTGAGTCTACACAATATATTGAAATATGCATATACAACATACATACATATATATATATATATACAGTATATATTATGAGCTTCGACCGGCATTCATCTTCCACGTCTTACCACTGAGCCCGCTGCGTTGTAGGCGCACCCGCAAGGCTTGGATCCTTGGTATACCACATCGTTTTTGGTAGCACCACCGATAGCTGATGCATGGGTCTAATAGTGGCCACAGCACCACGGAATGGCGAACATAGAAAAACATAACATAACATACATGTAAGCAGGAACTGGAGAACCGTGAGAACCTGAGTTTGAACCTGGCTTGGAAACTAAACTGCAAAAAACAGTGAACACACCATCACTGCTGCAGATGGTTTCTAAAGAAGAACTACATCGCCCCTCATTGCATTCATTAAATGGGGGGTAGTGGGGAGTTGCGCTTACAATGTCGTGGATCTCAAGCTGCAGCACAGTTACTGGTGGTCCACCTTCTCGCCAATTCCTCAGCAAAATCCAGATCAAAATGCTGGGAAGCTGGGCAAGCAGCTTTATCACATTTATGACAGGTGGACCTCAAGAAACCTAAGCCTGCAGCGGCTGCAGCTTTTGATGGACATCATCTTTGGTATTGCGGTCCTGCCAAAGAGCTGACATTCATATGAGATCGTCAGAACCTAAGTGGTCGCAAGGGCCTAAATATATACTGTAAAACATTAGTTCCAACATGTACAACCCGTTCGGTTCCATTCTGTGCCTTACCAATCAATACCGCCCCGAGTCAATACGACAGTGCGTATCCCCATGCATTGGATTGTTTTTCTTTGTCTTTTCAAGCCCTGCTCTCATTGGGGACTCTCCCTAGTATATAGGAAGATCATTCTGGGCGGTTTCTTACAAACCTGATCAAGGCATAGCATCAATCGTCCTGCACCTTGTTGGCCATGCTTCCTGCTGTTTCCGCTCCTCGGCGCAAGAAATAAAGAGCGTAAGATATGTGTGCATGTGTGTGTCTGTTTATTGCAGGGGATGTGGCACGACGAAGACAAATCCTTGTAGTGGCCTCCATGATTGTCACAAACTCATGACATTACTAGAAAACATTGACAGACCTGACGGGAGGCGGTGCAGGGGTAATGTTGTGTCATTGTCATATTTGCCTGATTGATGTATGAATGTCATGGCATGGACGGGAATATCTAATGTATGGGGTCTGACTTGCTCGCAGACGAATTTGCTAATCCAGATCATTCACAGAAAGAACTGTTTGCGACTCGTCACAAAAAGTGCTGTTCTACATCCAATGACAATCCACACAGAAGAGGATTCACAAGCCCAAGCTCACCATCCCCTTTGCTTGTGTAGAGGTGAAATGTCTTGGCATTCAGAGTGCTGTTGCAACGTGATAGTGATATGTATGTACTGAATTGATGACGCTTTGGTTTTGTAGTGCAGTGCTATGTCCAATGTCCAGTCCATGTGTTGCGCTGTTGTATACGCTATACAGACATGAGTTCCTAAGTATGTATGGAGCTTAGCAGAATATGGACAACGCAAAGTAATTCACTGCCGTTTGTGAAATCTACAGTACAAAACAACTTCGGCAACACAATCTATTGTTTCTGAAAGGAGCACCCATCAAAAAAAACGTAAAATTACAAATGCAAGCCAAACAGGGGCATGAACCTCGTGAATGTGCCGTTTTGAAATCTGCCACACTGCGTTCCACCTTCCAATGACTGGCTGTTCATCTGGATAGTGGAATTTATAGGGACCCCCTCTGATTGGACTCCCATTCCCATACTACTCCCCTACTACTCGCAAAAAAAAACAATAATATGGGAAGGTTCTGCGAATGGGGGTCCCATCATTGGGGGTCACTATAAATTCTACGTATCTGGAGATGTTTGTCTCTACTGTCAATTCTATGTGCCGGGCGGTCTGCCTCATCGGCAAGTTCAATGATGATTTCGCGCCTTAGAAGAAACGAGCACCGTCAAACAATCACTGGTTCCTTTCAGTTTTTCAAACGAAACTGAAATGATATGTTTAGGCTCTGGCTTCCATCAGAACATGACCGAAAACAATTTGTGAACACGGAGGTTTCAGATTTCAGTGCAAGAAATAGAAAAATATCATTCCAAACCAGGGTTGCAAAGGGAGTTGCCTCTGTGATTCAATCGCCCAATTTCAGAATGCCACTGTGGACTGTCGATATCATCACCTTCATCTTCATCCTTGTGTTCATGCTCATCTGCATCCGCATCTTTGATCATTTTGTATTCTTGAATATCCCTGTTTGATTCTGAGAACCAGTGCCCAAAGGTAGCTGATATGACCTAGTTTGATGATCCCTGGGATCACAGCGTCTCTCTTGCAGCCTCAATGAGATCTTGCCGTCGCGCCTGCCGTTGATCTCATGAACGATTGGTTTCATTGGATAGTCTTCTTAATACACAATTTGTATCAACCTGTTCAAGAAAAATTCACAAAATCACGAATGTAGTTTCAAAGGTACCAAAAAATCACCGTCACAAGTGACTGCAAGTGGAAACAAATTGTATGTATTCAAATCACAAACGTGTGAGTTGATCGAGTTTGTTTGTATTACCTCACGGTTTGAGAGAGGGTTTGGGTTTGGGTGTATTCGTTTGAAGCCGGTGCCTCCATAAATTCATAACGCAATTGCGCAACTCGAGGGTCCAAACCTCCATGACAAAAAACTCAGGTTGGAGGCACAAAGACAAATGGACTTTCCGAATTGCAGGCAAGCACGGATCACCTGGAAGCTGAAAGACCTCCAATGGTTTGTACGCCAAGTCCTGAAGGCCAGTCGCGGCTGGTCCAAGAAGACAAAGCGCAAAGTGAACATTGCACATTTAAAAAAATACAATTGTAAAATCCAAAAAGGAAAAACGATCCATTTTGGATTGGGGAAGCAAAGATCCCAAGTGTGTAGTGTATTTGTTGCAACGTATTTTTTTTGGCCGTATATGCGGCAACCAAGTGTCTTTCGGAAGGATGCCCTGGGCATCACATGCTGCCAAAGACCGTGGACTTCCAATCTGCAGAAACAGCGATCGTGCAAAAACAACACATTCAATGACACTTTGAAACAACCCAAGTGAATGTGATTCTGGATTGAAACAAACTGATTGACTTTGGCACATCGGGCACCTGTACGTCTGGATCGTATTCCCGGAAGTCCTGTGATGTGGCAAAACGTGAGGATTCAGAATGCTTGTGGCCAATGTTCCAATGTCAACCCCGGATTAATAAACCCGAAGTTAACTACGTAAAGGGTATCCTGTCAAATGTTCGCAATGAAATGGCCAATGAGTATATCCATCCAGGGTTGACATTATCATTGCGCGCAAGGCACAACAGTAATTTCGCATGTCCTCCAAACTGCAGCTCCATGACCAATCGATGTCCCACTCCCCGCCCTTCGCCATCGTCGCCAAAATGCTGCATAATGTTCAGGGTGTTTCAATCAATAACGGTCCATTACAAAAACAAAATCGATCACTACAGTAAATTCAATTTTGATTGTTTAAATTTTTAACAAATTTAATCACAAAATGTCATGCGTGGGACATATGTTTTTTCTTTGCGCCGTTAACGTCCCCCCATCCAAGTTGACTGAATTGGGAACAAATTTTAATTCGTTAGCCTCAGCCCTCAGCCGAACATTTTTCCTGAGAGCACCTGAGCATGGGGTTCTTCGCAAAAAACCTGTTTGCATTCTACATCTGTACATCTTACTTTTGCACATCTTACATTTTCACATTTTGCATTTTCACATCTTACATTTCAGATTTTACATCTTCACACCTTGCATCTTCACACCGTACATCTGCACACCTTACGTCTGCACATCTTACACCTTCACATCTGACATTTTCAATTTTTTCTGTACATGGTTTTTTTCCTCCTCTCTCCCTCTGCAATCTGCACATCTTACATCTGCACTTGTTACATTTTCACATCTCTGTCTCTTCCCTCGTCTCTGTCTTCTCTCTCCGTTCTCCCTTCCTTCCCTTTTCCCTTTTCGCTCTCTCTTCTGATTTCCTTTCTCTTTTTCTTCCTTTTTGGCCCTATGTTCTACTAATTTTTGTTGTCTCTTAAAGCCGGACGCGGTGCCGACGTGTCACCATGAAACACAATTTTTATTGGCATAAAATTAATTTTCGATCGTCACAAATTTCCGAAAAATTACGATTTTCAAAGGCTGGTCGCAATCGTTTCATGCAAAATGAGTCTCGATCATCAAAAATCTTAAAAAATTGCAATTTTCAAACGTCCGCGGCGTGGCAACACTTTTGCTCAAAATGAACCTGCACCGTCAAAAACTAGGTAAAGATGATGCTACTGTCAAAGGCCGGTCGCAACTTTTTGCACGAAATGAGCCTCGATCATCAACAACAAGGAAAAACCATATGCAAGGGTTGGTCACAATCGTTTCGCACGAAATGAATCTCACTCGTCACAATCTGCCAAAAAATTGCGATTCTGGAGACCGGCTGCAATCCTTTCACACAATGTGAACTGGGAAAATGAGTATTTTCGGAGGTCATTCGCAATCGTTTCGCACGAAATCAACCCTGATGGGCAAAAACTGCGCAAAAAAATTGGATTTCCAGTTACCACTGCAGAAAAAACTGCCATTTCAGAAGGCCAATCGACATGAACCTCAATCGGCACAAATTTTCATGAATAACGATTTTCAGCAGCTCTGGTCCCAACCATTTCGCACAAGTGAGCCGATCTTACGAAATTGGGATTTTCACAGGCCGGTCGCCACTGTTTCGCACAAATGAGCCTCAGTCGTCAAAAATTGCGGAAAAGTTCCGCTTCCCAAAAGCTGTTTCGCACGAAGTGAGCATCATCGTCCAAAACTGTGAAAAAATGGCAAAAGGGGGATACTGGGACATCCCAGCATTCATTGTTGGTTGTTATGGTTTTTTTGTTGTTGTTCCATGTGTTTTATTCTTCCTTACCTTTGATGTGTTATGTGTTGGATGTTCTGGGTTTTTTTGTCCCTAACTTTTCTGGGACTTTCTGTGTTTGAATGGGGGTAGGGTGTTAAGGTTTATGTATGAGATTATGACCATTAATATTCATTTGATGTTTGATGTTTTCTTCGTGTCGTTTCACGTTTCAGTGTGTATTTTCCTACTTCACATTTACAAATTGTACATTCTAATGTTTCTTTCTTTTTATCACTTAATTCTTCCTTTTTCTTTTCATAGCATTCTTTCGCATATTGTTATATTTTTTGTGTTGCTCCCTGTATCTCTTTTTTATTTTCTAACCATACTCTACATTGCTTACATTCATTTTTGTCGTCGTTTAAGGGTTGAAAAACTTTACACTTGAAGCTTGGAACATTGTTTTTCAGTCATTATACCTCCATAAGTTGCAGAGGTTATATTTTGAAACAGTTTTAGGGCGCCTTTTCGCGCGCACTCCTTCCTTTCCTTGACTCTGCTTGGGTTCGCCAGCTTTGGGCTTCAAACGGCTGGCAGCCAAGCAAGCAGTTGGGCGAGACCACCTAGCAGCCTTCTGGCTCTTGCCCCTGTGACGGTGATGGCTTCTGAGATGCTTCCTACATCTTCTGGGCTGATACTCTCAATGTTTGGCAGCAGGACGACACCTTTCAACTCACTCACTTGCAAGTCCTCATGCAAACCTTCCTCGATGAAAACATCATTCATTCTCTGAACCTTGTTCAACGCCTTGGACATGTTGCTGGCGCCACCCACATCAACCAGATACAGAGCACCAGTGTCATCCTTGAAGAAAAATGTCGGCACACGGATGGTTCCCCTCGGCATAGTAGAGAGTGGAGTTCTGCATCTCCGCAACTTTGGCAGAGTCGAGGCTCTCGCTGTTCTTCTGAAAGATGTAGCCGGGCTGAACGCCTTTGCACTGGAACTGAACCACTCTGAGAATCGTAATCTCCCCGTACTTGTTGGACTGGCAGGACAGCACCCACAGGTAAGCACGTTCTAGAATTTTCCCTGGAGTCACTGTTCGCGACGAATTGTTGTCCATTGCAGACTTGAACAAATCTTGACAGGAACGATGTAGTTTGTTGGCAAGACAAGGCGGTCCTCATCTCGGTCACGGAGTAGCACCTCCAGTGGTGCCGTGAGAATATCGTCCAGTGCTACCACCTGTGGAAAGCGTTTCTCTTGCACTCTGTCATCATCCTCTTCAGTTCCGCAAAGCAGGTCTGTTAGGCTCTTCCTCTGCCGCGCGCTGTCCTCCATCCACATTCGGTTGCAATGCGCGATGCACTTCTCAAGCCTTGCCTTGACAGTGTCACCAGCATTCCCCAACATGTTGTTCAGCTTGTCCAACAACCGGTCAATCTCACTNGCGATGCACTTCTCAAGCCTTGCCTTGACAGTGTCACCAGCATTCCCCAACATGTTGTTCAGCTTGTCCAACAACCGGTCAATCTCACTAGATGGAAAGCGCAAGGAGCTTCTGCAAGGCAAGTCCAAGTGTCACACGCAATGTTGCCACACGAAGCAGAATTGCCTCATTCCCCATGTCGATGTCGTCCATGGTTAGGCGCTCCTTCATGATTGTCCCCACATCTGGAAGCAAACATGCGATCGGTCGTCGGCAAGTTTCTGAAGACTTCTGCTTGGGCAGGGGTGGAATGTCAGTGTAGGTTGCCAAGACCTGGACACCAGGAATCTCTGCAAGTACTCTCATGGCACCTCTCCGGAAGCCTGGGTCTGGACACATATAGACCTGTGCTCATCAATATGCACCAAAAGCACGCCAATGGGGTTGCGTTGCTTGAAGATGTACGTGGAGACGTCCTCCTCAAGCAGCTTCTTGATATCTTCAAAGTCTATGTTGAGAGATCGGTCGGGCTTTGCCAATTCTTCACATAAGCACCCGCAATGGCTTGCCTAAAGCACTCCCTCATGTAAGTCGCGCCCAAGGCTTCGCGCAGCTCCGTGCTCTTGCCACATGCGCTCTGCACCACGTCTTCGCCCACTCGTCTATGATAGTTTCCACCGTTGTTGGCAAATGGCATGTATAGAGCATGTGTAATTCAACCGTGCATCATCCCCAGAGTCAAGCTCCCTGGACCGAAGGTAACCCACCACCACCGAGGCCGACTTACCAGAATCGGAAGCCGCTTTGATTTAGTCAACAGAGGCGCGCATCCCCAGTTCACTGCTCATCCTTACAGCAAAGCGCAGGTGATACAACGTCAGTAGACTACCATTTCGAAGCTTTCTCACAGGTAAGGATGCCTGGTATGTGTCATAGTCCTTCAGCAAGGGCACGCCATCCGTTTGCATGTTCTCTTCGAAACAATCTTTCAGCTTCCCATTTATACCACCACGTTGACACCACCACGTTTCACCTGCAGCGGCAAGCCTGACGGCCCCTTGGCGATGTGTGGTTCCATGCTTCAGAAAGTCCGTGGGAGCCCAGCCCACAAAGGCCAGCAAAGTAGTCAGAATTCCGAGCCAAAGGCGCGGCTCCTTCGCACTACGAGTCATGGCACACTGCTTTGACAGGTTGCTAAGCGCATCAGTCTGAATGGAATGAATGCGTTCATCTCTGGTTTGCTCACTGCATTGAGTTTTCTGCAGAAGCCCACAATAGAAATAAAAACTGCCTCCCCGAAATCATGTCGCAGCTTGTGGCACTTGCATTTTGAGCAATGCTGTCGACAGACATGTGTATCGTCTTACCTTGGAGGGACTTATGATTCAGGCGGTAAATGATAGATATGGGTCAAACTCACGTGCCGAGAATTCTGGGTCAAACTGATGCCAATGAAGTTGTCACACAACACTTACCCGGACATCCAGCATGAACTCTACTTCAAACCCCGAATTTCTGAGCCCAAACCCAGAAACTGAACTGACAACCCAAAGACACTTAAAGAAATGACGCCTTATAGAATTAAGAATTGAATATGCCCTGCCATATGGTTATTGATGGAAAGAAGCAAGACATGGACGAAAGCGTCTTTGACCAAATGGTTGAAGCACTCCACCAATCCAACAACCCCCACAACCCACCAAGCCAAGCAACCACACGATGGAAACCTGACGGAAGTTATGACAAGAAACCATTAAACCCAGACTATTTTTCAAAATACTATCAGAAGAAACTATCAAAACCCTTCCAATGCCCCGACTGCGGACAGGTAATCAATAGCAAATCCAATCTTTGAAAACACCGTCAAACCAAGAGATGTATGAGCAAACAAACCCACTGTTGAAATCCGAAACCTTCTCAATAACAACGATTATGTTTATTGAGAACGTTTTACTCACTATTCATTTTTGTCTGGCCTGTGTGTTCACTTTGGCTTCCAGTGAGCCAAACTGAGTGCATGAGATGCCTTCGTGAAATTCAAAAATGTTTTTTACATGGTTTAGCTTGCTGTGCGGAAGGCAAAGACAACGTTTTGGTTGAACTCTTCATCTGCGGGTCACGAGACCATGGCTTTTCTAAAGCATAGTTCAGCACGGAGAATGCTGGGGAATATTCATCTTTCGATATCTTAGTTTTCTGTGCGTGTTTTGATACTTCCATGGATGTTTTTGTAGAGAAGAACTGGTCTGTGTGATCAGCTTTGCATGAAAATCATGGAAGTGAGAATTCATTTATCGGAAAGATTTGACGATTTGGTCAGAAGATCAAATGTTTTTGGCCAGTAGCTAGATCTAAGCATATGTTTCCGTGAATTTATTTTGGGTGACCACCAATGAGGGTGGAGGAATGACCAGGTGCCGAATTATGGTGAAGAATATCGCTATAAACATGCAAGAACCAAGATTCCGCTCAGACTCTGGGAATTAGTTCTCCAAACCCAATCAGCAGATGCGTTGCAAGCATTGTTGGGAGTGCTGGAATCTTGGATCTGGTATTGGGCAGACGTGACAGCAGTCTTTGTGGCTACACCTCTCAGAAAGCGAGACGTGGTTGCCAAGCTACCGCTTTCAGTCATCGATCTGCGTGGGTAGGCACAATACCTTCATCTATGTAAGGCGCCCAATGGACTTAGGTCTGCATCCCAGGAATGGGTGGTTTTTCTTTCAGAGATTGTGTCAGAGCTGCAATTGGAATCTAATGACTTGGAACCCTGCCTGGCTATTTGCCTTCTGTTGTCATATGTTGATGACATTTGAAACTGAAAAAAAGATTTTAAAACCGTGATGTCAGTGATTGGAATGAAAGTTGTTCTCAAGAAGATTGCTATGATGGAACGTTTTAACGGACCTAAAACAAAAGCCTTTGTCCAACCCACAGAAAAAGGGTCGCAAGCCAAGCAGCTGAGTACGCAAAGTGAAACAAAATCAAATTAGAACATGCTAACAAAAGCAAACAAGGCGAAAACAAAAATCAAACAATGCAATCAATCAGCAAGAATTCAAGCAATGAAGTATCGTGCGGGTCCGTTTTGGTGGACCTCATCTTCGGACCTTCACATTGGTAAGTTTTGCTTTCCAGCAAAAAGGGCAGGCGAAACAATAGAACGCTCTAATTGCGAAGTCGATTGCCCAAACTGGCGACCAGACACTACAAAAGAAAGTAATTTTAACAATAAATTTTAAACATTGTAGCGTCCAGTGCCCCGGGTTTTCAAAGCAAACACCTTATGCTCTAGAAGTTTTTTTGCTCGGAAGTAGCGCACGCTGGCACAAGGCCTGTGTCACTAGACAATGGAATGAGACAATAAAATGAAGTAGAAACAAACACCTTATGCTCTAGAAGATCATCCCTATTCTAGAAGTGCGTACCCACTGAGTGCAGTCAATTTTCAATTCATCTCTATCACTATATCTGATCCATCTTTTCGAGGTTGGGTCGGCTGGGGTGGGTTGGGGTTAGGGTTCAACCCTAACCCTGAACTATGGGGGTCTCGGGGGGGGGGGAACTCAGCAACTCAGCAACTAGTTAGCAACTAGTTGTAACTAATTCCGGAACTAGTTAGCAACTAGTTGTACCCAACTCTAACTCTCTAACCCTGGGCCCGGGGCCAGGGTTACAACTAGTTACAACTAACTCTCTAACCCTGGGCCCGGGGCCAGGGTTACAACTAGTTACAACTA
>BGPT01000457.1:44803-84897 GCA_003297045.1 Symbiodinium sp. clade C Y103 | reverse complement strand
CCAGGGTTACAACTAGTTACAACCAACTCTCTAACCCTGGGCCACTACTACTACTACTGCTACTACTACTACTACTACTACTACTACTACTACTACTACTACTACTACTTCTACTTCTACTTCTACTACTAGTACTACTACTACTACTACTATTATTACTAATTGTTTTATGAACAAAACAAAAAGGCCAGGAAATTTTACTACTACAAGTACTAGTACTTCTACTACGACTACTACTAGTATTACTATTACTATTATTACTAATTGTTTTATGACCAAAACAAATAGGCCAGGAAATTTTACGACTACTATTATTATTACTTCTACTACTATTGCTACTACTACTACTACTACTACTACTACTACTACTACTACTACTACTACTACTCTACTACGACTACTACTACTATTACTATTGCTATTCTTACCAATTGTTTTATGAACAAGACAAAAGGCCAGGAAATTTTACTACCATTGGCTCGGGCCCATTTTGCAACTACAACTAACTCTCTAACTCTGGACACGCAGCTAGGGTTACAACGAGTTTAGAACTCTCCAACTCTGGGTCCGGGGCTTGGGTTACAACTAGTTGCAACTGACTCTCCAACTCTGGGCCTGGAGGGTTACAACTAGCTACAACTCCTGCACCGAGTTGAGAACCAGTTACAACCAACTCTGCAACCAGTTTGTGACTAGTTTCAACTAATTCTCCAACTGTGCAAAAAAGTTGCAATTAGTTGCCTCGTTGCAAATTTAGTTCCGACTCAAACTCTTTGGACTAATTGCCAATGTTAGTTGTAACAGCTGCAACTATTGTTCAACCAGTCACATTTTCATTCGATCGTGCAATGGGTGCATCTTAGACCCTGAACGAAAAATGTCATAAAAATGAAGTTAAACACGGTCCCAAAAATGGAACCGCGCGGTCCATTTTTGGGACCGCATGCCCGGCTAAGTAAAGGAACAAAAGAGCGTCATTTTCACGGTCCTATTTTTAGGACCGCCTGACAGTACCAAAAATGAGACCGCAAAATTGCAAAGTCAGCAACTGCCGACCAGCACAGCAAACCAAAACTGCAACCGCGTTCATGTAAGCAATAAAGATATAGATTTTGAACAGAGGAGGCCCGCACATGCGAAGCCTACACGACTTTGCAGTCCCAAAAGTGGACCTGAAGACACGCATGTGGCATCAACTGTTCAATTCACTGGCCCGGTGTTGTTGCGAGACAGCACCAGCCAGCCATCCCGTTTTAAATTTATACTTTTGTAAAATTAACAACGGGATTGAACAAAAAGATCCAGGTCCATGTTCCTTCTGGCGTGAAAATTCGGTAGGAGTCTAGAGGGGGCAAGAAGAGCCGACAAGGGACATAAAAAAATATATATCTAACGCAACCATTCAAAAGGAAGCCGGCCACCAGCACAAAAACCCAACAACTCCGCAATAGCGAGAAACATATCAAGCGATCACCCAGCGCTGCAAAACCCTGATGGGTCTTTACAAGCAGCAAGAAATTCATTTGTCAGACAAAATTAAACGATAACTTGCTGGCATCAACCAGCTTCAAGCAGCGACCAATATGCACCCCAATTGCTCCAACAAGAAACAAAATCACCTACAAAACAGCTTGCCCTGGCGGGCTCAATTCTGGGTTCGGCAAACACTTTAAAAACCGGCTTCGCTCAAAAGGGTCTCCCTAGTAATGAGACGGTAACTTTCCACGTATTTTGAAAAAGTGTCGTCTTGGTGCAGTACTGAAAGCCGGGCACATCAGTCGTTTCAATTTTGTTTCATTTTCTGTTATTGTCTCATTTATTTGTTCACCTTGTGCCAGAGTGCGCTATTTCCGAGCAAAAAACGCATTTTGAAAAAGTGTTGTCGGTCTGTCCATGCACTCGGATTCGTCTGTGTGAATGTGTTCAGCAAGTCGACTAGTTGGGATCCAGAACGTCAATTTCGTACGTAGGATGGAAGAGTTGATGTGGAGGCGCTGGCAAGGCACATCAACATTGTGTGGATGGCCGTCAACTGATCTATCTTTATTGCTTACATGAATGCGGTTGTAGTTTTGGTTTGCTGTGTTGGTCGGCAGTTGCTGACTTTGCAATTTTGCGGTCTCATTTTTGGTACTGCCAGGCGGTCCTAAAAACAGGACCGTGAAAATGACGCTCTTAGATATATATATTTTTCATGTCTTTGTCGGCCTTCCTTGCCCCTCTAGACTCCTACCGAATTTTCAAGCCAGAAGGAACATGGACCTGGATCTTTTTGTTCAATCCCGTTATTAATTATATAGTATGAATTTAAAACGGGATGGAGTAAGAGCTTGCTTAGCGAAGACGCGGGAAGGGTAAGTTTTGAAGACCTTCCTACTCCGTCATCGTTTAGAAATTGTGTAAATTACAATAGGTTCTTCCATTAAAGCATAGCGCGGANACCCCGTTTTTCAGCCAAATTATGGATCCAAAATTGAGCCCGTCAACGACACCTGAAAAACTCACCTTGCCAAGTTGGGGTCACGATGCCAAAGCGTTTCTATTTCAACCCCCGCGTGCCCCAATTTCAATGTTGTTTGCGCGCAAGCAGTCAACCAACCGCACCGACAATAGTTCCAATATCCAATTTAACCGATCCAGCAAACAACGTTGAAATGTGGAGGGGTGTGGGGAGGCAAACACAATCCTCACGTGGAAGAAAACAATCATGGTCGGGTACAAATGTCGCAAACTCACATTCGCCTCCTTCTGTGGATTTTTAGCCAACGCCCACCAAGATACAGTACCGTCATTAAAAAGACCCATCACCTCCTACTTGCATCCCTGCAAGCTATTTCACTCCAAGCCGACTTGTGACTTTTTCAGCACCTAGCTGATCCAAACACAACAAGCGGGGAAAGCGTATCCCAGCCTCCTTTGTCTGGACCCATCCAGGTAAACCAAAGAAGCCAGCAGCGCACTCTGAATACAGGAANCAAACACAACAAGCGGGGAAAGCGTATCCCAGCCTCCTTTGTCTGGACCCATCCAGGTAAACCAAAGAAGCCAGCAGCGCACTCTGAATACAGGAAAATACCAATTTTCCACCTGTCTTCCCAATCGTTATTCAATCGTTATCCAGTCGTTATTCCAGTCGTTATTCCAACCGTTATTTTCAAAACCGTTGCAGGCACAGCAAAATGGAATGTTCAATCAAAAACAATTAAATATGTTCCAAAATCTTTCAAAAGCGTTTTGGAATAACGACTGGGAAAAATGTGGAGAATATCAATAACGATTGGAATAACGACTGGAATAACGATTGAATAACGATTGAAAAAACGACTGGAAACAGGTCTCAATGCTCAGCGGCGGACAAAATCACAAAGTTTTGGTAGGCTTTTATTCATTGCAGCACCTCAAGGAGCTTGCTTGAGGCGCAGAGCTACATTCAACCCCAATATGCACAGGCACAACAGAATACAAGCATCACTCTTGCGCCAGCAGGGCCCGTGAAAAATGCAACAAGCACGACCTGTTGGATAACGGCCCTGCTTTACACTGGAACAAGCACGTTCTACCTCCGGGCATCTGCACTTGCCCGCGATTAGGTGCTGTTGAAGCTGTTCAGTGGTTCCACGATAGAGCAGCTGCACTCGGCCCCAATTGATCGAAAAAGGTTTGTTCGTTGGAGGTGATAACTGACTTGTTTTCATTTCCCTTTTGCTTTCATAGATTTCCATTTAGACTCATGGCAGCTGAAATACCATCTGTACCTCTTTGAGTTGCTCTTTCAGCATTTGCTGACTTTTCTGTAATCACTCGGGAATCTGAAGCCGCAACACCACCAGTGCACGCAGGAAAATGTTTTGGTCCGGTGCGTGACTGTATTCTGGGACTGTCCGTTGTCCAGTTTCTTGTTTCCTTTGACTTATAGACATGTCTGGGATGTATCTAACATTGAATTCGTGATGAAGCTGAGAACTTTGTTTGCTTTTGAATCTTTTTGTTCAAAGGCGGTGTTGGAACTTGCCTTTCTTCAGAATGAGGCCGTTCGATTTTCTCATAGCTTTCCGTAAGGGTCACCATTTCATCTCGTTGCTCCACTGAGAGCCCGGCGTCGCCATTTCAATTTTGTTGTTTGTAGCTTTTGTTTCATTCATATGTCTAGCGACACAGGCTGTGTGCCAGAGTTCGCCAATTTCGAGCAAAAAAACGACCGTTCGATTTTCTCAGTAAAAGCTCATTTCCCCTGACTGTTCGATTTTCTCAGTTCGAGCTCCAGTGCTTATATTGGATCAATAATCACGAGCCGAGTTTTTGCTAGAGACGTAATTGGTCAGTCGATTTCTCGATGGATATCACTTGGACGACATTAGGACACTACCAGTCCTTGTAAAACGTTTTGCGATCAGGGTATGTTCGTTTCCTCGGGCAGTGAGGCAATGTCCGATTGTCTTTAGAAATTCATTTTTGGATTTTCTGACATGCCTACCTTTCTTGACGGTGCAGAATGTATGAAACATCCTTGTTTGTTTTGGTGTTGACTCCGAAGTCTCGTCATCTTGGGGAAACAAGTGAGGGTTGCAGCAAGGTGTGGCAACAGGAACAATAGTTGAAGAACTACAACCAGCCAGAATCAAACTGGCGATCTTCAACGTGTTTGGCTGACGTCATAGCCACTAGACCATGGGTGCTTGCTGAATGGAAAGCAAGAGTTCAAACCAGAGCAGGCAAAGGTTGGGGGAGTGGCTGACGTGCAAGTGAAGAAGGGCCTCTTTAGCTCAGTTGGTAGAGCATGCGCTCCGTAAGCGTATGGTCATGGGTTCGATCCCCATAGGAGGCCCTGTTAGGAAATGCATGCAGAGATGAAAATGTGGTCGCTGGGACAGAAAGTTGGATGAGGTGACCGGCTGACTGCGCTGACAGTGTGTGTGTGTGTGTCTGTTGAAATTTGTTTGCAACAACAACGTTGTGATTTGCTTTTGACGCCATGGAATCCACTGATGTTATTTCTGCATGAGGATCTGGCACTTTGAGCTCCATGGAAGATTTTCTTTGTGGTGCTTGGAACTGGATTCTTATCTGGGAGTCATTGGAGTTATATTCACTACAGTTGTGACAGTTGTGGAGACATTGGAAGATCATCAACACTGGGTTCTCTTTGAATTTGTCTGCAGCGAAGAATCGAGATGAACTTTGGCTCCGCATTGCTGACTTTGGTTATGCGTGGGTTACCGAAGATTTATTTGAGATGAGCTTTATCTGCCTGGATCTTTCGAGAACCGTGTGACAGATGAGTTTATTTCTGGAACTTTCTGATCCTAGAGATCGCGAGTGTTTATTTCGAAGCTACTGTTACATTGGGAGAGGATTACACTCACCTCGTCGAAAGGGGGTGTGAAAATGTGAGGATATAAGGGCCCGCCGAGGTGACTGTATACCCATTGTCACTGAAAGGGGACTTGCAGACTCCATTTGATGCCTTCATTGTACGAATCGTGAGAAGTCCTCACCAATGATATGTTTACGTCAGAATTTGATACTATTTCCACTGGATTTGAGCTCTACACGAAGAGTTCTATCCAGAACTGGATTCAGATTGAGATTTGATCACTTTACCATCAACTTTGGTGCGATCTGTCTTGATTTGATGTTTTCTGCATGATCCCGAGCAACCTATACGTTTGCTCGTGATGGATACTTCACGGTCATCTACGTCGTGAAGACTTGATGGTATGTATTCTACAATGTCTTTTGGACTTTGTCATACTTCTCTCGAAGGATGAACCATGCCAACCATAGCTAAGCTCGTCGCTTAGCTATAGCTATTGGTATTGCAGGAGCCCGTGCCTGCTGGAATGTATTGGCATCTGACGAGAGAAGCTTACTACAACTTCGTGGTTGAGATATTTGATCTTGATCACCAACGTGGTTATTTGAACTGGATCTTGTGATCCACGACCACTGTTTTCTGCATCTTGCTTATGGAAGTGAGATGTGAGAAGTTAACCATATGCCTGTGCAGGCATTGGTTACCTTCTCACACATACTGGAACTACATATTGCGTGGTATAGACGTTTGGTCTATGACTTCGTCATCTCCGATGCTATACTCTATTGCGTCTAGTTGATCTGCGACGCGCTGCGTGTGTGAAGTATATCGACTTTGGTATCTGCTTTGCTATCCGACTGGATGTGATGAATATAGAGCAGAACATTCTGCTCTCCAACTACTTTGGGACATGGACATTTGATTTCCTGAACTGAAGTTACTTGGAGAAGAAACATGAGGTTTCCAAGAGTTTTCTGCACAGGAGATTTGTACAGTTTTATTTGTGAATCATGCCATTCTCGAACACTCGTTTTCACGTTTTGAGTGAGAACTGAACATGTGAGAATTTTTGCGGTGATTTCTTTTGTAAGAAGCTGTTTTGAAACTCAAACAGCAGTTTGAACACAGTTTGGAATTGTTCCATCAACCTTTAAGGAAAGGTTGATGTTCACAACCTGGAATTGCGTTTCCNGGAATTGTTCCATCAACCTTTAAGGAAAGGTTGATGTTCACAACCTGGAATTGCGTTTCCTAGTTGGACATTGGCTCAAGGGAGCTGAATTGTCAAGAACTGTATCGAACTGTAGTTTCACTATCAGCAGGACAACTTAGGAAGACAGGCACTTGGGCGTTCTCGCCTCTGTTTGTGTGCGGCCGTGTGCCGTTCTTCCTTTGTGTTGCGTCCGAGCGAAAAAGACTGAAGCTGGCGTGTACACTTAGGAGTCGTGGTTGAAACTTTCTTTTGTTTTCTGGATCTTGACGTTGATCTAGTATGCGACTAGATTTTTAACACGTTGTTGTCAACTCTTTCGCACCTTCAATGTATGTGTGTGAACATGTCTAGTCTTTTGAAAGGCAACATCAATCAGACAACAATTCAACTCCGTTTGGCAGAAATTTCATTCTGATCAATTTCCGATCAATGCCTTCATTTGTGTCAATCAAATTGTGTTGATTAAGTCTATGGGCTTTACAACATGATGGGAGATGCAACGAATTGCTTGCAATGGTTCCCTTCAATGGCCAAGACCCTGCTACTCGGTTTCATGCCAACTATCAGTTATGACTGAATTAGAAGCCACTAAAACAGATTCCACACACAGAAATAGGGTCAGCATGTATGTCAACGGCTAAGTGTAACCAAGTGAACGCAACTTGGATCGAGGAAGTGATGAAATGACCCTGGCAGCATTCAACCAACTCTTAATGAAGAGAAACTCAGAGCTGCGACGCAGACTAACAGTATCAATGGAAGAAATATCACTAGTCATTCTTCTCATGTGAACAATGCTTTCTTTCACTGTATTATGCTTTCTCGCAATTGCCTGTTTATAACTCAGGCACTTCGTCCTGACTCGGCAGCAGTCTTCTTGGATACCCAGATTCCTTCATCATTCAGGTTCGGAAGTTGTTCGTGAGTGCTGACACAGAGCTGATTCTGAACTCCATAGCAAATGTCACAATGGCACTAGGGACTTCGCCAGCGGATCCAAGGAGATGGAACAGGGTTGATGGTATACAGGAACTTGGATAAGTATGGATAAGTATGAATAAGCTTGGCCCCCTAACCAATGGGTTGTGGAGCACGATTGAGCATTGATTTCCCATTACAAATTTTGGCAAACCAGTTTTACTCTGTCCTCTTCTACCCCTGCCAGGAAGACACTTTGCGACTTGTCTCCCCTGTCAGGAGAGAGAGCTGGTAAGTTGCCTCTGCTGTCCAACTCAAGTTGAGTATCTGAATCCTGGATTGCCAGGCAACAGACATAGCTGTATAATCCTCAGAACCACAAGAGTGTGAGCAATAAAAGGATGATTGGAGGTCAAGCGCCAATGCATCTTACCAAGAGGACTGCTCCTGGATTTTTCAGGATCAGTTCTGCTTGGTGAGCCACATTAGTCTCAGCGGGGGTACAGTGATCACGACAACTGGCCCCTTCGCAAAATAAAGAGCCAGATCTCAATGCATGATGCGGTCTCTCCCTCCCCTAGGGAGGCGGAGGGGTCTCTCCTTTTTGACACCTTGGATCCTCTGAAATGAGGAGTTGGAGTTTTATCTGGAGTTTTATCTTCGAAATTTCGAAATTTGCTGCACTAAACCAGAACATCTGGGTTGATGAGTGAGGGTGATCTTTGACTAGTGCGTGACTGGGGTCTTATTGATGCTGTTATCAATATGTTAAATTGCGTACGGATGCGACTATGGGTTTGAAGAGCTCTTTAACTTCTTCGATAAGCGCATCCCGCATCGTCTGGTGCGGGAATATCATCGCGGAACTGCACATGGTTAGAACGATGTCATCTTATCGTGAGTCTTGATAGACTGGCCTTGCCATCCTACTTACGACTTGATGGACAACTGTGACTTGAGATGGGCTATCGATGAACTGAGATGAATTCGGACTACATCGTCTTGAAGTTCACCTGAGAGCCGGGCTTGTGTTTTGGCTTATTTCCAATTTTCCTTGGAGAGCTGATTTTTTAGTTTCTCTAAACTCCCGTCTTACCTGTTTAGTGACACAGGCCGTGAGCCAGCGTGCGCTACTCTCGAGCAAAAAAAAGAGCTGGGCTGTTTGACCTTTTTTTGCGTGATCCGACTTGATCTGGACTAACTTGGCTCTGCAAGCTGCGGGGCTTTCGGTTGTTTTTTTTTGAGTGTTTGCTTTGTGGGTGTTTTTTTTGATTTGTTTTGGGTTTTGTTGTTTGATTTGCCCTAGCAACTTTTAACCTCTTTGGTCTGCATGTATGGCCCATTTGTGGCGCATGAGGTGACCTTAAGGGGGACCAGGAGCAAAAAATTGCAGATATGGATTTGCTGGGCTGGTAGAAGAATGATTCAGAACTTTTGCAGTAAGCGGCCATGTGACCCAAGCCCCTGATTGGTAATGCATGCAGAAGTATTTCTAAGTGAGCTGCCCAATCTGCAGTCCGTTCCGAATGGTTACTCAGGCAACAATACAACAGTTGAGTTGATGCGGGAAAGAAAACAATGTGTAGGGACAAATTGATGTGCGGCACAACTTGCAAGCAATGCGAAACCTAACCGGTTGAATAAGAATGAGGAAGGCGTCCAGATTTATGGATCAATGTTCGACCCTGTTTCAATACGGGTGAATTCAATACTTTGAGCTCATTTCAACAAAGCATGGCACTGAAGGTGAAGGAAGTGACTTGGATGGCTGTAGTATCGGCTTAATGACACAAGTAACCAAAGGCATTGACTTGGATCGCTGTTTGAGAGGTTTAGAGAGCGAAGCAGTTTGTTTGTCTTGCATGTTGGTGAAAGTGAAACTTAGGAAAAGTTCCAAAAGTGGAACCGCCGCAGGCCACCGAACCTCGTTGACGTCGACAATGACGCTGACGCTGACGTTGACGTTGTTGTTGACGGTGACGTTGACGTTGTTGTTGATGTTGTTGTTGACGTTCTTCTTGACGTTGTTGTTGACGTTGTTGTTGACGTTGTTGTTGACGTTGTTGTTGACGTTGTTGTTGAAGTCGTTGTTGACGTTGTTGTTGACGATGTTGTTGATGTTGTTGTTGTTGTTGTTGACGTTGACAGTTGACTGTTGACTGTTGACTGTTGACTGTTGACTGTTTTTTGTTGATTGTTGATTGTTGGTTGTTGATTGTTGATTGTTGATTGGTGGTTGGTGATTGGTGATTGGTGATTGGTGATTGGTGGTTGGTGATTGGTGCTTGGTGATTGTTGATTGTTGATTGTTGTTTGGTGATTGGTGATTGGTGATTGGTGATTGGTGGTTGGTGATTGGTGATTGGCGATTGTCGGTTGTTGATTGTTGATTGTTGATTGTTGACTGCTGATTGTTGATTGTTGATTGGTGATTGTTGGTTGTTGACTGTTGATTGTTGACTGTTGATTGGTGATTGTTGGTTGTTGATTGTTGATTGTTGATTGGTGATTGTTGATTGTTGATTGTTGATTGTTGATTGTTGTTTGTTGTTTGTTGTTTGTTGTTTGTTGTTTGTTGTGTTTGTTGTTTGTTGTTTGTTGTTTGTTGTTTGTTGTTTGTTGTTTGTTGTTTGTTGTTTTTTTTTTTTTTTTTTGTTTTTGTTGTTGTTGTTGTTATTGTTAATGTGATTGTTATTGTTGATGTTGTTGGTGTTGTTTTTTGGCATTTGCCTTCAATGCAAAGCTTTGCATAAAACTGGACATTGTTTGTGTTTACTTGCGGCAGTTTCCTCATGGGGTTGCTTGTTCTGCTGCCTTCGTGTTTCTCAAAGTGAATGCTGTGATTTTCAGCCATCCGATTGCTCGATCACTACATCAAACTCCGCTTTGCTTTTTGGTTGGAGTGCAAGTCGCTGCTTCATTCTTTGTTGACTTGGTCAATTCTTTAATGTTGCTTATTTCATTGCCTTGTTGCTTTGTTGCTTCGTGTTTGTTGCCGTTTGTTGAAATTTTCCTGTTGGTATGCCACTCCAAAATCTGACCCCCACAATTCTGTCACCAAAAACATTTTCCCCAGAGTTTTGCGGTGTGTTTTGGGTGTTGTGATGTGGGGGTCAGATTTTGGGCTGCCAAACCAACAGGAAAATTTCCAGTTTTTTGGTGGTATTTGTCTGTTTTTGTCCGAGGCTGGAAAAATACATTTTCGACGCAAAGAGACACCATTTAGATGCGCAAAAAGGTTCAACCCATGCAAAAAACAAACTTGGTCGAAATTTTGAAAAATGCAGGAAAAAATGGCCACAAAAATGCTGTGCCGAAAAAACCAATTTGGTCGGAAAAATCCCATTTGGAAGTGTAGAAATATATTCGGTTCCGATGCTGGAAAAAAAATCACGAAACCGAAAAAAACAATTCAAAAAGGAAACTGAAACACATTTTGTGGATATTCTAAAATTTTCGACTGCAGGAGGAAAAATATTGATCCGATGCGGAAAATATTCACAACCATGGGGTCAAGGAACGAGGGGGGTTGTTTACAGAGCGAAGAACACCTTGAATGTCATTGCAGGGGAACCATGGTTTGGAGCGCTGTCTCTTTCTATGCATGATGAGGTTCCAAAAAACGGGTTAAAACACGAAGGTTTGCAGTACGCATGGCAAGAGCAGACATATTTTTTTGAAGTTCCCTTACAAAATTCACCTTATATCTTTTGTGTGACGACATCTCACCACGTTTGTGGTTTTTTAATGTGATTGAAATGTTGTTTGTCAGAGCACTGTCTGGGACGTGATTGTTTGGTTGAATTTGTTGGTTTGTTGCGCGTATCTTCGTCTTCAAAAATTTTGCGTTTTGTTCTTTTTTGGCGGTCCTGGTCGCAAGGGGCCCCGATTTGGACACGTTCTTGGTACCGGTTTTGGGTTCCATTTTTGGGCCCCGTTTTGGATTTGCTTGATCGCCTTTGCGCAATGCATCATACGCAAAATTTGGATGTTCATCCGTTTTTCGCTAGAGCACATACTGCTTCCAACTTTGGTGATGATCCTTCTCGTGAAGGTTTGATGAATTTGTGCAATTTGGAAACAAACAATTTGAGGTGACAGATGACATGGTGGCTGAATTGCGTGCCAAGTCCGAATTCGGCTGAGTCCCCATCTCAATGTCGAGGTGGGGGCCAGGTCGTTGGGACCTCGAACATTCCTCATTTTCTTTTGTGATGAAAAAACATTGACCAACTGACCAACCGATTTTTTTCCATGTCAGTTGTCAAATTTGAATTTCCAGTTTTGACTTCACGAACGTTTTCCATATGTTTGTGTTTGTTTTTGTATGGCGCAAATTTTGAATACGATCATGCACACGTCTTGCGTACCACGCGCATGTGTTGTTTAATTTCAGCTTGCGCAATTTCCCAACAATAGATAAACCGTTGTCATTTTGGTGTTTGTTTTGTTTGTGTGGGCCGTTTCCATTGATGTACTTTCCTGAGACTTGCGTTTGGTGTCACTGGTGGTTGTGTACTGGTACAAGTGCAGTTGACACGAAATGTGTTGCGAACCAGAGAAGTGTTGCTACCGCACCCACAGTTTGAAGAAATCACATTTCATGGGTTTGTGCTGGGTTTTCGCCCAAGGCAACTTGCGCAACGAAAACACGTGGTTGTGAAACATGGAAACATGACTTTTATATCCGTGTCATGCTGTGTCTACTTTCAAGGGAAATCATGTTTTGTTTCAAATGCATTTGTATTTCATAGGGGTTGGCAAATCCAGGTTTGGCGGATGTTTTTTTGGGGAGCAATGGGTTTGAATTTATGCAAACATGGTCTTGTAATCTCAAAATAATAAATATAGACAGTGGGCAGTTCAATTTGCTGTTCAGGATATGTTCCCCGGACACCAAACAATAAAGTGACAACAAAAATCGAATATGCGCCGTATAATATGCGCCACAAAACTCACACACAAATTTTGGCCAATGCGCCTATGAACGGTATGGGATACAATTGTTTGGATTCTGGATGCACATTTTTGAGAACATTGCTGTGTGGCTGCATGGCTTAACCATTTTGGACATGTTTTGTTCCAACAAAAAACAGTTCCGCACAATTTGTTTAGCACCCGTCATGGGGTCAGCAAATTGAAATTTCCGGAAAAAAAAATTGAACCATTCAAACATTTTGGTTCAAATTTGATTTGTGACAGTCTGGTCTGATAGGCAATCGGATGCAAATAAACATCTCTTTCACAGTTTTGAAGGGTCAGTTGATGGATACTATGAGCCGTTAATTTGTTGAAAAATCACCCGATTCAACAAAATTTGGGTATATTTTGCTTTGTTTGGATAGATTGATGCAGCCCAGCAAAGTTCCATGCAGCGTTGTGCCATGAACCGCGTCGCCATCCCGAAAGAGGTGCCCGAAAGGGTTGCCAGGTAGTGAATGTTCCTGGAACTTTTAGATTGGGAACCCTTGACATTGAAACTAAAGGACCGGATAACCCCACAAGTCAATTTCTTCTAAGAAACACGAAGCAGATGTGAAAATGAGATGGCAAAGGCAGGAAATAGAAAGGACATGGTGGAATAAAAATTGTGTTCAGGAACTTGTGTGTGACAGTGCTGTGTGTGACAAAGTTGTGTGTCAAAGAGTTGTGTGTGACAAGGTTGTGTGTGAAAGAGTTGTATGTGACAAGGTTGTGTGTGAAAGTGCTGTGTGTGACCAAGCTATGTGTCAAAGAGTTGTGTGTGACAAGGTTGTGTGTGAAAGAGTTGTGTGTGAAAGGGCTGTGTGTGCGACAAAGTTGTGTGCGAAAGGGTTGCGCGTGACAATGTTGTATGTGAGAAAACTGTGTGTGCGTGACAATGTAGTGCGTGGAAAGAGTTGTGCGTGAAAGTGCCGTAAGTGCCACGCTTGCCACGCAAAAATGAAGCACATCTCACCAACTGCCACGCCTGCCACACAAAAGTGAGGCAGACGTCGCCAAGTGCCACGCCTGCCACGCAAAAAGAGGGGCGGCGTCACGGCGACCAAGCGGCGACCAAGGCCGCCACCAGAGCCAGCCCAGTGCCGCAAGCGCCGCTCCTGCCACGCAAGAGTCATAGATGTCACGAAGTGCCACGCGTGCCACACAAAAGTAAGGCAGATGTCGCCAAGTCCCAGGCCTGCCACGCAAAAGAGGTGTGGCGTCACGGCGACCAAGCGGCGACCAAGGCCGCCACCATACCCACCCAAGTGCCGTAAGCGACTTGTGCCACGCAAAAAAGTGAGGTAGGTGTCACGAAGTGCCACGCGTGCCACACGAAAGTAAGGCAGATGTCGCCAAGGGCCACGCCTGCCACGCAAAAGAGGCGCGTCACGGCGACCAAGCGGCGACCAAGCGCACCACCAGAGCCAGCCCAGTGCCGTACGTGCCACGCGTGCCACACGAAAGTGAGGTAGATGTCACAAAGGGCCACGCCTGCCAGACCAGAGTGAGGCAGATGTCGCCAAGTGCCACGCCACACGAAAGTAACGTGGATGTACGTGAAAGAGTCGTGTGTGACAATGTTGCGTATCAGAGAGTTGTGTGTGACAATGTTGTCTGTGAGAGGGTTGTGTGTGAGAGAGTTGTGTGAGACAGCGTTGTGTGTGAGACAATGTTGTGTGTGAGGGAGTTGTGGGTGACAATGTTGTGTGTTAGAGAGTTGTGTGTGTGAGAGAGTTGTGTGTGACATTGTTGTGTGTGTGAGAGAGTTGTGTGACACAATGTTGTGTGTGAGAGAGTTGTGTGTGACAATGTTGTGTGCGTGTGTGAGAGCGTTGTGTGTGACAATGTTGTGTGAGAGAGTTGTGCGTGAGAGAGTTGTGTGTGACAATGTTGAATGCAAGAGAACAATGTTGTGCATGAGACATATGCGTGTGAGAGAGTTGTGTGTGACAATGTTGTGTGTGAGAGAGTTGTGTGTGACAATGTTGTGCGTGAGAGAGTTGCGCGTGACAATGTTGTGTGTGAGAGCGTTGTGTTTGACAATGTTGTGTGTGAGAGAGTTGTGTTTGACAATGTTGTGTGTGAGAGAGTTGTGCGTGAGAGGTTTGTGTGTGACAATGTTGAATGTGAGAGAGTTGTTTGTGACAAAGTTGTGTGTGTGAGCGGGAGAACGCGGGAGGAGGCGGAGGCGGCAGCGCCAGGTGCAGAGCAGAAAAACAAGAACGCCACACAATGTTGCGGGGAAAAACGGTTGTGTGCTGCAGCATGCTGCGTGCGAATTTGAGTTGACACATATTTTTCTCGTTGATGTTGTCGCCCAGGATGCTGCGCCATTGACACATTTTGGACGGAACTGCTTGTTGGAAACACAAGTGAAGGAGGCGCGTGGGGGTTTGTGATTCAGTGGAGCTTCACGGCCAATGATCATAAACCAATTGGTATGTGTATTGTGTGGTGGATTATTTAGATGTCCACTTCATATCCAATTTAGATGTCCACTTCATATCCAAGTTTTGAAATTTTGATATTGTGGGAAAAATGTAAATGCACAAATTTGGAAAAGAACCCTGTTATATTATCATGTATTTCCGTTTAGATTGGTTTCATTCTTTGTGGGTTCAGTGAAGCAAATGCTGGATTCAACTTTACCCCAAAAAACATTTCAGCGACATGAAAAATAACCTGAATGTTTCATCCACACCGGAAAAAAATGCATGGGATGTTCTTCCCTTACATTATTGACAGTGGCTGTCGGTCTTCGACCGGTGCTATTTGGGGATGGCAAAAATTGCAAAGATATGATGGGCCTTATTGTACTGTACGTGGCAATCGCCTTCTTAACGCCTCGGAATTGCTAGTAGTGACATGCAGCATTCGGCACCGTTTTTTTCTGAAGAAGTCAGAACGCTTGATGTGCAGATTCTCGTGGTGTCGGGGATTGCCCCATTGACAGGTGCACCGTTGTTTTGATAAATGGCCCACTATCCTTTGGTAGGCGCACGTCCAATTAGACGTTCCCCCGTAGATAAAAATTCACAGAACATTATCCAATTATATGAGGGACAATCGTTTTGGAAAACTGAATATTATAGGTATCTATATCGTCTATGTATATAATATATATATATATATATATGTATACTGTATGTGGTATCATAAAGAAACAAACATATAAACAAATGCGTAAATATTTTGGATTTTGGTATACATATAATATCTATATATATATATATATTTATATTATCATCTCTATAGTTTGATCTCTAAATAATCTGCATCTTACTTGGCCGCTGCAAACGTCGCCCCTGCTGAGGTGGAAGGTGAGTGCCAAGTCTGTTTTGAGGCATCGACAGAGTTGGGTACCCGTAAACTCAGAGATGGGAAATATCTGTTTTTTGGCAGGGAGGAGGATTTTGGATTGCTAAGTTCGATCACACCACTGAGTAGGCATTTTTGTTTGACTCAGTGAACACAGCAAGCAGAATGAAATCAAGGTTCGCTCCGATGTATTTATTATTTGCAACAAAATCCTTCACACATCCTTTACATTTTGATTTTCCAAGCCTGCTACATTGGGATTTCATTGACTCGATTGACTGTGGGCAGTTAAGGGGGGGGCGCTTGCCTTGGATCTACCAGCTACATGTGGAAAATCGGCGAAGGTTTCAGAAGCTTCGAAAGCATTCCTAGTATCCAAAATAATACGGTATACATGCTGTTGAATATATCAACATTATGTATGTATGTATATATATATATACATATGCACCATTTCCAGGATTTGACAGATATTCCCTTGCAGTCCAGGGTGTAAGAATAGTGTAAGGACTTGCTTTTTGTGGGGCCCGAGTTCATGCCGAGCAGATGTGGAGGCATACTTGGATGTGCATTCGTATTTGGGGGTGGGTCAAAACCGCACACCCCTGGTGAACATCAAAATAGCTAGCAAATGAATGAAGTGTTCATCCCCCAAGACAGGTATTATCGGTATTGACCCATAACTCATAACCGCTTGGTAAGTGCCAATGATTCATAATCCATTTTACGAGTTGCATATTGGTGCACCAGTACTATCTGGGATGCATGTGCACCTGTCGGATGCCAGACTGCGAACTTACCAGCGATTTGCCCGTGCTTCCTCAATGGCCGCGGTTGCTGCGCCAATTGCTTGAGGAATCGCCGAGGGTTGCAAGGGTATGGACAGATCCTTATCAGTGTTGAGAAAATTTTCATGCAAGCTCAAGTCTTTCAAAAAGCAGGTTCCAACCCCATTTTTTTTGATTCAGCAAATTTTGGTCGGTGCCTCGTAGTTGCAAATTGAAGCTGCTTTCGATGGAGCAAAACTCGTAGGTCATAACGGGTTCCCGGTAGGAGGAGGCATTCTTGGACAGTCCCTTCATACTTTGCATGTCCTGTTGCAGGCGGTACTTCACCACCCTTGTGCAAGATGCACTATATGCGATGCCTGTAGTGCTCCACTCAGTACCAGGGCAAGGTACTTGTTTTGAAACAGTCTGTTTAAGATTGATTTCGGCCAGCATTTATGTCTTTGAGCCAAACAGTTTTAAACAGAAAAACTACTTCTTTCTCCATTGTAGATACAAATAATCCTTGCTTTGGCTACAAGAGAGCCTTCGGTTCCTCTTCTTCTTCGAGGCTTTGAAGTTGGAAAGGGAAATCCAGTACAGTTGAAATTATGTGTGGATCTCCCATACTTCCTGCGTTTCTTCTTCACAGGTAAACATAAAAGACCAGGTTTCTGGATGGCCCAGCTGCATGAAATCAAGGGAGCATTGTATTTGACGGCAGTGCATTGTGACTGACATCGTCATGTTACTTCTATTCCAATTCTCTTGCTACAGCAATCCCACTGGACAATGATTGGAAAATATCAAGATGAAGAATTGTGACAGGTATACACCTATATATTGCCATATATTGCCAGATACATCAGCATCCCGCTGAAGAAAATGGATGTGATACCAGTGATACCTGAAATGGAGGATGGGACCACAGATCTACAGCTGCTTAGCGCTGCTTTGTGATTGCAGATATCTTGCCCTCTCTGTCGTCTACGCGTTCCGACCGCATCCTGGTCGCCGTTTGTGGATGAGACGGTATACAACAAGGCCATGGTGGGTTTCGCTGGGTTTCATGCCAAAAGAGTCTCATTTTGGATTCTAAGAAACCCCTTTAAGTGGGATTGGCTTGATTGACCCCCATAATTTGGCGATTTAAACCCTGAGCATGATCAAATTTGTGGGTTTATTGGCACAGTATTTTTGAGCGCCCAATTTCCGGACTGGATCTTGGTGATGGACAGACTTGGTATGTGCCCTGGGCCTTGATGGTTCCCTGGATTCTTAAGGGCAGCCGTCTATACTGTGTGAAAATACAGAGGAGCCTTTCAAAGCCAAGGAGGGTGAATATCCCCGAGAAATGCAGAGTTTTCCAGGGCTCAGTTCCGAATCAAGAGACTAGCATTTGGGTTTGTCTGAAATTTTGGAAAACCCTACACCAACAACAGTTCATTGATCTTTCCCTATTTGACTGGCCATAAATTGGGGGATTTATCACATTATCCGACACGACAAAAAAGACAATTGTTGGTTCTATACTCCATAATGTCCCCGAGAAATCACTAGAGAAAGGTTGGTTGTTTAATCCCATTTGCTGAGTTGGAATTTTGCTGAGCAGTTTCAGCCATGGATGGTCCATGTGCGCAGTACGTGGGCAATGCCTTTGCGCTACTGTCACTGCGTTGCCCTTCGTGTGACACCACGACCTCCTTTGCAAGGTGCGCTTCCCCCGGTGGACACTGGCAGGACCCACTTGCTGTCGACAGGATTTGAAACCTTTGTTTCCTGTAAAGATTTTTTTAGAAAAGGCTGAATTGTAGACCTGGAGGGAGCCAACCAATGGATGACATTTTTTTAAAAAACATCATCTTCCAAAATCTGTTTTTTTTGGGTTAGTGGGACGATTCCTGCTGGACTGAAGGTGTGACCCGTCAGCTTGTCCTGTCCGGCTCAGCAGGAAAGCAATAGGCCAGAACCGTTTACACGAAGTCACAACATAAGACTACCCCTTTCTATTTTGCCATGTAGTTGCTTTCCGGCAAAACCTTGTACCCCTTTTTGATTCCTAAATCGGAGGCTTCTGACTGACCACGATTTTTGTGGAGAGAAGCATCCCGCGTCTGTGCAAAGACTGCGAATCTGTACTGCATGACTGCAAACAGGCACTTCTAGCTAGCATGGATAGAACAGAGGGTCAGTGTTGCTACTTCTAGTGGCATGGTGCACAACGGTTGTCTTGAAAAAGTTGTTCGGAGCCTGATTAATACACAATGACTTTATGTATATAGGTGCCAGAAACTGCGACACATCGTCGGAATCAAAGCATGCCGGTACTTGAGACTTTGCTGACTTCTGCGCTGGAGTGTACCTTGACAAAACAGAGACACATCGTAGCCGAGAACTGAATGTCAACTATCGGATGCAGTGATTGAAGTGCAAGACTCATTGCGACTGCGGGGCAAAGCCTACCAGTACTTCTGACATTCCTACGCTTATGGATTTCAATGCATCTAATCTTGCTAGCCAATCAACACCTTAAGCCACCGGAATTCAATCAGAATGCAGCCCAGCACAAGTTAGAACATAACGGTGTATTTCATGTGTGAAGGGAAACTTTGCAGGAGACCATGTTTCTTCTCAGTGAATATGCGTCTTTCTTGCAGGTTTTCCCTGTCATCCAAGTTTGGGAATATGTTGCTTTGTAAAACTGCGTAATTCACCGTACTCGCACAAATCGAGCCTGAAGAGGGTTTTTTCTGTTTTACACAACCTTGATATGCCGACCATGACCATGAAGGACTTTGGCCATTTGGTCTAATGGGGGAAAGGACAGCTGTTTGCAGTCAACGTATCTTCAAGCAAGAAATCTGCAGTATACTGAGTACTTCAGATGGAATCTGACCTGTTTGATTTTGTCCTTTGTTGTTTGGAAAGAAAGCGTTCAAAAAATCTAAAAAAATCTACCATCAAGTTAAATGAAGCAAGTGATGTTTGTCGGGACTGCTCAATCCTCCCTGCCTGTGCCCAGGTTGGGGTGTTCGCGACTCAGATGTGCTTCTTCGATGGGTCAAAACGTGTTAGTTTATACCGGGTTTTGTATGGTTTTGTGCTGTGCCGCTGATATTACTATTTGTTTCTGTGGAGCATCCAAATTGTTCTCTAATAGAATAAAAAATGATGGGTTTCAAGCTGTCAACGTTTACTGAGTCGACTTCTCCATTTGATGACTTTGAACAGATGTGCCAGGCAATGGGGGGAAGCTAGTATTTCAAAGCTGGGAATGTGTTGCCAATGCCATTCATGGTGATTTTGAAGTCTTTGTGAACATTGAAAGACAAGATATTTTGCAATATCCTTGAATAGGCTTGTGTATTTCTCTTTATCATCATTTCCACAATCTTTTTCAAGCCAAACACTTCGCAGTCCTACAGGGGCGTAGATGCGGGTTAAAATTGAAGTGTCCCTAAATCAACAGAATCCCCTACGAAAATGGAGAAGTTGTTTCATTTTTGGTCCCAGGTCTCAGAAGCCTATTCTATGAATGTGGTAAACCCAAGAACAGACCCCAAATGTGGGTTTCTAGGTTACTCCGCATTTCTGGTAAAATTGGGATGGTCTTGTGGGTTTACCATGGTGTACCACATTAATCGTAGCAGGTCCACCGCTGCAAGGGTTCCCATTGCTGCCTGAAGAGGCTTGGCCAGGCTTGCTGGAGCAAAGTGAGGAGGCTGGGGCTGGGCTTCAGTTCAAAGCTGAGAGTTTCAGACATAGAAAAGTGGGTCACCACTATTTTTAAGGATCCATAAGGCACTGGACATGACATGTTTTCTCACTTGCAGAATCAGCCCTGAAGGATCTGAAAGGCAGACTCTCTCAGCTGGTCTTCCTGATTGGTTGGGTCCTCATTTGCTGAGAACTGATGAGTCATTACTTTTTCCCTAAAGGCAACGCCATGGTTTCTCCGAATGACGTTCCTGAAATCTACATAGCTTAGCTCCGACTTAGCAAAATGTTCGACTTAGAAAGGCTCTGCGTGAAGGAAAGAGCTCCGACTCTGTTGCAGACGTTTGCCTGGTGCGGAGCGAAGCATTTTCTCACGGCATTTTCCTAGTAATTATGATAATAATGGGCACAGTAAGCACCCATGGTGTGAGAGGTTGCTAGAAGTTTTTCACCTTCAAAGCAAAAGAACCTTGCCGTCAAGGGCTATTATCGCAAAAAGGTTCTGGAGGTAAGAAGGGGACACTCACCAACAATGACATTTTGGAAGCGAAACCGGCTTTCAATTCAACAACACACCCAGAACAACTCCACAACGACAACTCCTCCGATTTTCTGCTCCTTGTTGCTCCTTGAATACTTTCGAGGTCTTTGCTGTATGGCTTCTAACAGGCTTTGACAAGTGAAATCAGTCAAGTTTCACCCGAATGGCCTGTTTCAGGCAAGTTCGAGAATGATGCTTTTCCACAGAGATGGGGCAGATGTGACTCGAGGTGTTGATGCCATCAGCAAAGAGTCCTGCCTGGAGTTGCTGCTGTCACAACCACGCAGGTGATGGCACCTACCACTCAAGAACGATGATTTTGTGTGCACTGTTGTAGATTCATTGTAGATGCTCCTTTGGGTCTTCAAGAGCCCAATTTTGGCACCCGTGCTGGCAGCATTGCTGACTACACTGTCAAGCTTCTGTGGGAACAAGATGGACTTGTTGCTCTGTCCTCAACTTGATTCGTTTGTGATACTTGCAAACGAAACTGAGATTTTCATCATGCAGCTACACATTTGAGTAGGGCCTGGAAGTGCAGGGCATGCGCGGCTGAGGCAGTCAACAAGCCGTATGATATGCGCATTGATCTACCAAAGGACCAACATTTTCCATTGGTTTTCGCTTGCCTCAACAAAGGTAGCCTTTGTTGGTCCCATCTCTGTGTGGGTCGCAGAGTTCTCCCTCTCAGTACCCCATTTTGGGCCCATAACCTCAGTTTGTCAAAAAGAATGGAGCAGCTTCTCCAAGAATGTGGACAACAATTGTTATTGGTGTTCCAAAGAAAAGAATGATCTATCTTCTGTTACACATGTGTTACACATGTCAAACATTGGATTCCATCTTCAAGTTCAGGACGGCTCACGTCGTTGGAAGGAGGAGCTTACGGTCTTCGTCCCAGGTTAGTGTGACCCCGAACTTGACCGGTGTGGAAGAAAACCAGCAATGGACCATGGCACCAATTTGTCGATGCTGGAGGTTGCAGATTGGTTTCAGACCCGATGTCCCGGCCAAAAAGTTCGCTTCTGCCACCAGTTGGATCATGCGACCTCTGGAGTTGGGCAACTCAGCTGCTGGCCTCCTGCAGCCGCCAGCTTGTGTCGCTGAAAATGGGACTTGGTAGGTCAATCATCAAAGCCAGCCACATGTTTTTTGCTGAAGGCATTTCAACACGTTCTGATTGGAAACATTGGGAAACTGGTTTGAAACAGCAAGGCCTTAGAATGATTATGTTGTATGAGTTGGGTGTCAGCTGAAGTTGGGTGTCAATGTGTCAACTGTGCGACCAGGTCCTTCTAATGGCAGCAAACAAGGCACGCCATGCTGTCATTTTTGAGCGGAGAAAATTGTTTGCAATCTGCGGCCCTTTAAAGAAAGTTCAGTCAGTATTTGGTCCGTACTCATGGGTCAATTTGGCTTGAAACCTCAAATCCACATACAATTTGCTTTCGGCTGTCATGAAAACCATTACCAAAACAACATGCCCTGCTGGAATCCAAGATGGAAATGGCGAGATTGCCACATGGAGATGAATTTCCTAGTGCAGTTTGGATACTCACGGCCATGTGAGATTGCCGGACGGCAAGTTTCCCTCTGCTCTCATGGTTCACTGTGATAGGCAGCAGGACGGGCTGGGCTCCCAGCACTGCCTTGCTCAAAGTGAGTGAAAGAGTGTGGCTCTGCTCAGTTGAATCAAAACAGAAACAGCAAAATGGGAAAAGAAAAACACCAGCATATTTGATATGCACTTAAGAATGATTTCAGCAGTGGAGATTGGTGCAATGCTTCTTTCCTTGGCCTTTTAATCTCTGAGGTCGGGAGTCAGCTCTTTGAAAAGCGCCAGGTGAAAAAGTCTGGAGCTTGGTATCTGACGGCTGGGCCTGGCGGCCATCAAGGGATTTGCTGCGAGTAATAACTAAACTCCAAGAGTGAGACATGCATAGAGCATGAAATTTGAAGACACTGGGCCCTGTCCACAGAGACACATCGAGTGGTCAGGACGTACCTGGCTCTTGTGCTCGGTCATCCTTCGCAACGACCTTGGGAGATGTTTTTTTCGTTTGAAATTCCCAGGGGGATCCATTCAAAGAAGAATAAGAAGAAGAAGAGACTACTGGCGCAATAGGCCTGGCACGAATGGCCGCATTTTCTTTCTTCAGCAACTTTACAAACAAATAACTATAAATTATATATATATATACACACATGTTTAGAATTGAAACGCGAGCTCGAACCGGACATCCAACTTGGTGTCGATCCCAAAGACATTATCTGTGACCAACAGGGACTGGCAGCCCACCCCTGAAGTGTTTCTTCGACCATCCTATACCCTCTGGAAATCTAATCTGGCAATGCAAAAATTACCCATTTAGATCCATTTAGATTCCCGATTTACAGATGATTTTCCCATCTATTTGCCATCAAACATCCAATGACCGTGACAGCTTCCCCACCTTTTCAACTCTCTGGAGCAGTTTCGGGATGGGTATCTCAGGTGGGATGGAGGTTCCGTTCGCCTTTCCTATCGCCTCTGCGACAGCGACGGGTTTGCTCGGAGAGTGGCACTGGAAGGAGAAGCTGGAGAAGAGGAGCGCTGAAGAACGGAGTGAACAGTTTCACATTTGGCATTGCTGTTTGATGAAAGGAGATTCAAGTGTCCTACTTCATGCGTTTATAAAAACTGTACTCTTCATCAAATTGGCACTTGAATTGTAATTCTGATGGCACTTTTCAAGAGTATCCTAAGTATACTTAGTATACTCAATACTTCAGTACTCTCACCCTGGACATTGATACTAGCGCTGAGACCTCTGGGTTACCAGGCGGAGACTCTGGCGGAAGTTGTGAAGTTTGGCCTTTGGCCCAAAGGCCGGGCTCCCCAGATCCACTATATAAAGTGTTCAAATTTTGGGTATGGGACTTGGTTATTCATGGATAGTCCAGCAAATTTTCGAATTGATGCCAAGGATCAGATTAAGACACCAGCTTCTGAAGGTCAAAGGTTAGTGTTATTATCGATTTCACCCATTCCCTACTACTAAGCACCAGTAAGAAGTTGTGGGCAAAAACCCAAATTACTCTTTTCTGTAGGCGCAAGCCCCAGCGGACGGCCTAAGCTCCCTGCGGCATTGGTGCAATTGAAGCTCATCACCGGTAGGTGCAACGCCTGAGATTTTGGGAGCAGTGAGCCCCTGTTGGTTGGTGATTGGTTTGGGGTTTACTACCTTTACTGGGTATTATCATAATCCATGACTTGGAAATCCCACTCTTCACCACCAATATTTTTGAGTTCAATTGCCTTGCTGGTGTGGAAGATCAACAGCCAAGTTGCCAGACTGGTCCAGACCGGTTTGTAGGAAAGATTTTTGGATAGTGGTAGCCATCATCCTCATCCTATCCTCATCCTCATCATCGTCATCATCACCACCACCGTCATCGTCATCGTCATCGTCATCGTCATCGTCATCGTCATCGTCATCGTCATCGTCATCATCATCATCATCATCATCATCATCATCATCATCATCACCATCACAGACCGACAGAATTTCATTTTTCTGAGGGTTTGCCAGGCGTCATCAGATCCGTTTGCACCTTGCTGCAGCTGGCTTCCCCGTGCTTGGGGATGACACCTATGGAGGCGTGGCGGAGTGAACCAAGGTCTTGAAATGATGGTGATTCTTGTCCCCTAATTATTTGTCATGGTGCCTTGCAACACTTTGCATTGTTTTTTGGGTGAGAGTCCCTGTCAGGGTGATTGGATGTTTTAAACGTCACACAACATCAAGTGGTTGCTTCCCAAGGGAAGGAGAGCCTTGGGACGGACAGAAATGACAGAAACTACCGCACGGTGTTGTGACGAGCTGTGACGAGCTGTGAATGTGGAGTAGAAGGTACCAGAGAGTACAAATGTCCACATTTAATTAGAAGAAAAAGTCAAAAAAAACCAAAGCTTGCATGTACGGCAGATCCGCAAACCTGCACATAAACCAAGAACACATTTCAATATCCACGTTGCATAATGGTTGTGGTTGTTGTGTTGTTGTGGTTGTTGAGTTGTTGTGTTGTTGTGGTTGTTGTTGAGCCATCGAAAATCGCCACGGCAAAGTTGTGGCTACCAACGGTGCTGAAAATGACATGGCTGCCGTCAGGTAATCCTTGGTCCGATCGTGCTGGCAGCTATCGTGACTTGGAGCACTTTTGCCTGTGGAATTTGGAGGCCAACGATGAGAGTGACACATGCTTAGCTGCTATGGGATGGCAAACCAACCAAGAGGATTGTATCAAGTAGCACCTGTTCTGTAGTCTAATGAAGGTGTGATGTAGAGAGCACTTGTTGGCAGTTCTTTGCGACGCATTGGCCCTGAGGCATGTTCCTCCATTCACATCGCTTGGCAGCACCCTAAGCTAACCTTGCAAAGTATCTCATTTCGGTTGGGGCTGACTTTCCCACTATGACTAGCTAGTGGTCAAGAGCCTGATGCTGCAAAGACAGGAGAGGTACAACCTTTAGGCACATTCACATGCGCATTGTTTTTCCTCATTATCTCACACGCATTTCCAATGTGTTCTGGACTGATTTGGGTTTGTCCAAACATGGAGGATTAAAATGGTGAGAAGATGATCACAAACCACAGGATTATAGGGGTACCTGGCCCCGTTTTTGGACAACCCTATTTCAAGAGAGGCGGGTCTTGCAACGTCAAAAAAAAGAGTTCCCTTGAGGTCTTGCCCTTGGACGATGCTTGCATCGAGGCACCCTGCAGCTTTGAAGAAGAGTTGGAGGTGTGCGGGGTTGGAATGGGGAGATACATTGGTTGAATTTTTGAATTTTCAAGGAATGGCGCAGGTCCCTGATCATGGGGTTCCTTTAGGAATTTGTTTTGATTTGGCTGCGTCCAATCCTTTTTCCCTATTTTCCTTGTTGTCGTTTTGCAATCATGCTTTTTCTCCTGAAACATAGATCCCGCATTTCTTGACATAGTCAAATGAGAAATGCTCAGGGCTATGGACATTGCAAGGTAGCTTTCTGCGTGTTTGAGTAACCACTAGGGAAATCAGCTCCGAATTCAGGTCCCAGGTCCCAAGCCGGAATCTTGAAACGGATGTGTGGTTGAGCCCAGGAGCTGGAAAGCCAGAGCCAGAAAAGATGCGATGGCCTATCAGTGGAGGTGATGGTGATATGGAACCCAACCTATGACTGGGAATATGGCAATGGAGTTGATGGCATGGACAAAATTCGGCGAAGCCATGGAGCTTCTGGGTCTGGTTCGAAATTATGAAGTTCGAACAAGTAGGTCCTCTGGGTTTTGTTGAAATTGCCCCATCCTGAGTTGCTTGAAAGATTTGATTGCTCTGCTACAGAGTCTCTAAGGATTCTCTATATAATCATAGGGGTCAAAATGCAGAAACTTTGGGACTCTTCTCTGTTCATAGCCAAGCTGACCTCCGCTCAGTCTCAAGAGCTAGTTGGAGAAAATAACATTACACAAACATGATTCGACAGTTTGTCCAAGAATGTCTTGGTGGCAACACGCAGAGACAATGATTGTGAGGCATGTGAGTCAGTTGGAACATGACTAAAGGTATTGTCCCAAGACGATTTGAAAGAGCTTCATTAAATGAAGTGCTACTAGGAGTTCAAGAACACTTGGACCATTTCCTTAGGAGTTTTTGGACCATTTTCGAGGAGTTTTTCTTTCGGGCCGTCCCGCAGCTTGCACTGCTGCATCATGGAGATGGCGTACCGGAACGAGGATGACGTCGGCCCAGAAAGCCCAAGCTGCTTCAACAACTTTTGGTCCATTCTCGGCTGCGAAAATGACAAGATCAAAGAGTGACATCCTGAGATCGCCACAGTTTTTTGCATTGCGACCATGAAAGCAGCATATGGCTGGGAACATTTTCGTGATCCCAAACCTTGGTGTTTGGAAGACGCTGAGCTCCGATCTGCCACATCCTAGGATGAGATTGGAGAGAAAGCGTGACTTGCTTCAGGCCAGAAAAACTGTACCAGCGATTGGTTCTTTTTTTTTCAGCTTTCATGAGCGATGACGGTCTTTCTACTACCTGTGGAAATGGCAAGTCTCTGTAGAAGCGGACCTCTAGTGGTGAACTTATGGTAACCGGTTTTGTTTGACCGCAAAGAATAGATCCAATGATCTAATACTAAACCGGGGGTCTTGGGATTATGTCCCCATCCTTTTTCCTGGTCGTATGCCAAGTCTTGTTGGGGTTGCCCTGAGTCCCTGCGGAACCCCGAGAGCTTCCAGGAGGCGCAACCTGGGTGAACCTGGTGGAACTGGGCGGTACCTGGGGTCCTCGTCCTCCGAGGATAAATACATCCAAGTAGGTGTAGGTACCTGGGGTAGTTGTGGGATCTGGTGGGTTAGTATCAGGGGTACTGTGGGTCCTGGCATCCATGATCCAGATTTTGGCCCGCCTTTCACTAGCTTTGGCTCAGGTGAACGAAAGCCCGCGAAACAGCGAGGTGGGCAAACATGCTGGGGGATTTTGGGATTTGGATTCAGGGTATCCAGGGTTGTGAGTCCCTTCCTTTCAGACGTGTACCGATAACGCAAGTCTTGATAGACCAGAGATGCGTGGATTCCGGGCATTGGAGTTGCTGGGTTTGGAAAGGACCATGGGGAGTGATCCCAGCTACCAACTTTGCTTCTCCATCAACCCAGGCCGAGAAGAAACCTCCCATTTTTTGTTGCCGTCGCAAGCGCTTCACTGGTGAGAACGCTGCGAGGCGGGAACTCTTTTTTCGGGGAAATTGTGATGCAAAGATGGGGTAAAGAAAGGACCATAATAAAACCATCCAAGTCTTGTGGGGTCAGAATTCTTGAGCTGCTGCCATGTGTCCAGAAAACCAGGGACGTGGAAACTCCTTGGTTTTCGTTTTAGTGGAGATTTTCTTGGGTGCTCTCAGCTTGGATACCTCCAAAAAATGGAGCCGATTCTGTCACGCCCGTGTCCAGGGGGGCACTGAAACAGCCTTGGGTTTGGGCACCTAAATCTGATGAGAACGAGCCGGTTGCTCAGTTGACCAGTCTATTGCCTGACTTTTGACACGCCTTGATTTCATCAACTTAAGACATAAGAATTCAACAGCTCCATCCGATCTCTCTCCCATGCAGTTTAGTGGATTCTGAGGAAATGGGTATAGCCTAGCTCAGAATTGGATGCCCCACAATGTGATGATCCAACCCTCGACTGAACAAAAAACACAGAATCACTGGTTTGCAGCTGCCAAAAGACAAAAACAATACATTTTCTCGCCCTCAGTGGCCAACCAACTCTCAGTGGCCAACTGCTTCTGGAGCTGCACCAAGGATTGATTTGGAGTGGAAGATTGTGGAACACGAGCTGGATGCAGAGTCCCTCTGCCGCTTGCGCAACTTCCGGAAGGTGCGGACAGACATTCAGACTCCAGGGGCAAAAACATCTGAAACCCTGACTATAACAATGGTTAGTTGGTTGTCCAGAATCAGAAATGAATGGTTAATGGTTAATCATTAGTTGTCCATACTGAGAGATGGACATCGATAATCAATCATGAAATCATAGAAAATCCTATCCTTGGGTGTACAGATGGCATCCTTCAAAACACCCAAAGGGTGCCGACGTTTCTTTAGTGGTTGATCAAGCTTTCTCTGGCTCAGCTCCTGAGAATAGAGAGATCTCCATGACAGACCAATGAAAGTGCTCTCAAAGACTTTGCCCGCCAGCGGACAAAGAATGGTTGGAGTTAGTTTTGGGAGACTCATATTGCCGCCGAACAAGATATATTCGTCTGGAGCAAGATAAAGGACCGAGTGATACACTGCATTTGTTGGGTCATCAGTGGGTCATCAGTCATGGTCTTTGAAGCATTCGGCAACTTGAAATCTCAGTGTGGCAACGTGTAGCTATGTCCCCAAATTGGGTGCTCCTCACATCTCCGCCTGAGTAGGGAAGACCCATGCTAGTACAGTCGAACCCTGGTGATTTGACGCATCCCATTGCCTGATTTGCCGAGGCAGTCGCCGACGCTGGCCTGGACTTTCATGCAGCCTGTGAGCGGGTTCCGCATTCCAAACGACCGGGCACCTTGCTGCGATACTTGAGAGCGCGGAATTGGAACCTGGAGTCTGGAACCCCAGAGGGAACCAGGGAACCTCTGGAACTGGAACGCCGAGCTGGTCCCGAGGATGTCCTTGAAGATGCTGCAAGAGGCCTTTGATTGGCGCACCGTCCGATGGGCTCAGATAGGGCCAGCTTGAGATGGGCTTGCTGTGTGGATGAGGGGGGCAAAACCTATGCCAGCTACAGACAAGATCATTTTTTTTGGAATGAACATGAACATCCTACCATTTTACCAACTGTTGTCATGTGCAGACTGGGGCGCTCTCGCCTCTGCATTTTCGGCTAAGGAGTTTCAATTAGATGAGAAGATGGAGGCCTCGGCTCTGCTGCTGCGGACGCTGGTAGCTGGTGACCAAAAGAAACCATTCACTCACCGATCTTTTTTTGCAGGAATTTGATTTGCTTTCCACTTTTGTTGGTAAAGTACTCCTATAAGGGTAAGGCCCCCCAGTTGTAAGTTGGTTGACACACCCATCAACTATAGTTTTATTCCCCAATAACCGAAGTTTTCACCAAGTTATGTGCGTCAACTTAGCGTGTTCCAGGCGTGGCGTGCGGAGTGGAAAGCTCAAGAGACCAGCCGCGTGAAAGTGTGGAAGTCAGGGCCCTGGTGTTAAGATCGGGTGCCAGGATTTAGAGAAAATTAAGGTGGTTTAATGATGTTTAATGGGAGTGTGGTGGGATATTCATGGGATATTTGTGGAATTCTGGGATGTGAATGAGATATTAATGGAATAATCCCTTCTCCCTAGTATTAAACACCCCCCAGAAACCATAGTTTAGTAGGCTCCTTAGGGGATTTACCCATATTTGGGAATTTTGGTGTTTTATATTGAAGAGATGGGATTATCAATGAATATCAATTCAGATTGGAAATGAGGTGCATCCAATTCCGGTGGATGATCATCATTTTACACTGACGACTTTTTTTGACGCCCAAACCCACGTTCTAAGTATTGTGAATAGAATCATCCAACTCCCCTATTTTTGACCCACTGATAACTATTCATTTGCACGATCCCAGAATTTCCACTGGGAAATCTGATTTTTTTCAGCATGTTTTGCTGAGCAAAATTCCCATTTCCTGCAGGCAGTACACCTACATCAAACCGATTGGTCTCGACCATGACGGCCGGATTCTGAGACCGATCTGCTTGGATGTGGTGACGTGTGATGGTTGCAGACTGCAGGTAGGCCAGGTAGGCGGTCTTCGCAGTCTCTTATATAGGTCTGAGAGTCTTGTTTCCAAGAGCTTTGGCGGTGAAAGGAAAGAGCAACATCTTGGTATGGGTCAGACCTCTTGACCCCCCAAAATGGACAATGTAAGGGTTTCCATAAATGGGGTACCCCTGAATCATCCATTTGAATAGGATTTTCCCTTATAAACCATCCAGCTATTGGGGTACGCCCATTTTAGGAACCCTTGTTGTCGCAGGCTTGCCGATCTACATCCATCGCACCAGCCAGTGCGATGCCGCTGGACTTGTTCGAGAAGCTGGTATGGAGGCTGGAAATGTGCTGGTGGTAGTGGTGCTTATGTGGAGGTTTCCTAGAATGGGGGTACCCCAAATCATCCAAACTTAGACCATTTTAGTATTGAAACCCATGGTGACTTGGGGATCCCCCATGTTGATTCACTAGTGGATTTGGGGTGTCCTAGTTTTGACCATTTTCCTTTTGACTCACTGCGGCATCACGAAACGAGCCGACAGGAAATCTCCATTGTGTTGAACCGCGATTGTAATCAAAACAGCGGTGCTTGCGAGGATGAGACAGTGTCATGCCAGTGTCAAATTTTGCCGTAGTACACGACACCTAGTTCATGGCAGGAGCCAACATATCACCATGAATGAAAGTCTGGTAGCCTTGTGGCGATTGTTGATGGTTTTTGTTGGGCTTTCCGCAAAAGGCATCTCGGGGCCTGACATACAGAATATTGACTTGACCAATGCCCCAAATATCTAGAGCCTATAAGAGAACATGCAGCTGGCATGCTCCCCCACAAGCAAACGCCTATATTTTGTATTGTCAACAAGGCCGCGCATGGTCCACATATGAAATAGGGGTGTGGAGTTAAGAGGCCTTCATTCTCTTCCACCTGCACATCATGGAGGAGTGCGACTTGGCGGCAAAGGTTGCAGGAGCTAATAAGGAACCGGAACAGGAACGAACAGGAACTGTCCCTAAAATATCTAATATAGGCAACAGCGGCTAGAATGATGGCGGATCAAAGATGCATGTTCTTCTTCTCCTGAAGTCCATCAGTAGGGTATGGGTTAACATTCTATGGGCAACGTGGGAAGGTTTTAATTCGCAAAGCGATGAGAACTTGTGGATCAAGAATTGGTTTCAGGAAACAAATGCAGCAAACCTCTATGTTTGATGGTAAAGACAATGGTTTCCTGTAGGTCTTCACTTGAACCAATCCATTGATCGTAGTCCCCAGGATCTTAAATTTTGATCCTGTCCTGACCCGTGTTTTCCTGCGCCCGTCTCAGGTTTTGCTGCGGCGCAGGAACGCATGATGAAGACAGGGAAGCTGATCACCAACTTTGTGGAAATCTACGATCAAGGTGTGAATGCCGTCACCGGAAAACCATAAAAACATGGGGATATTTCATGGGGATTTTTCAATGGATATCATGGGAGTCCATCAATATCATATCCAGGTTAGTTGTCATGCAAGTCTGGAGAGATTGGGTTCAAAGAACATTCAAACCTATGATACGCACACTGGGTGGCCTTGAATGGTCCTACCCAACACCACAAAATGCTCTAAAACCGAGGCCAGATACATTCTCAATAAGAGGCTGAGTACTGCTTGTCCCTGTTGGAAGAGGGTCGCAGAGATGCGGTGTGTGGTTTGTATGTCAGGTGACTATGGCCTTGTAGGAAAGTACATGCGGCGTGGATATCAGGCTTGGGAGTTTGAAGGCTCAGAACTGCCTGTTCGCAACCGTGCAGGTGTTGATGTGGGCATTGGTATGGAATACACATTTGGTATATTATACTGGAAAAACGACATGAAACAGTCTTGGTTACCCGGTTGGCAAAAACACAGGATGCTCAGTACTAAGAATAACCAACATCCCATACGTAGACCAGTCAATTTATGAGTGGGACTCCCAAGGCCTTATAAACAGATGATCCCCATTCTGGACAAAGCGGGAGCCTCAGCTGGGACCAAAATGAGCAAGTCAGGTGCTTGCAGAGGATGGCCATTTCTTGGCAAGATTTTCCTTTAAGTACGGTTTTTGGCAGATTCCTGGCTAGATTTCTATCTTCAGCCCGCCAAAAACGGGATGATGCATCCAATTGTTCTATTTTTTCGGTTGGACATCATCAATCAGAAAGCTTTGCTTTATGGTCTGATCTGTTTGTATGTGTATGTATAATATATATATATATATAATATAAATGTCAATAATCATTTTGCCCAATATTAAAGATCCTGCTAGAAATCATGGTGCAGTATTGGATCTATTCATTTTTGGGGTCCCCAAAGGGATGGGCGTATATCAATTTCCTCCTTTGGTACACAAACATGGCTTGCTGGAAATTCCACCATCTGTTGATGATTTTCCCTGCAACAAAAAAATCTACATATTTCGTTTGGGAATTTCCGCGCCAGCCAAATTACCAAAGGGTTTTTTTGGATTGGAATCCCATTCTAAGGCTTATTGTAAAATCTGCAAATACCAGCCTCAAATCCCATCAGAAATCCCGTTGGTTGATCTCTTTGGGTCAATTCCAACGAACGTCTCCGTCCTGGGCTGCTGCAGAGGTCTACCCAGAAAGAGTCCGGGTCGCCTTTGTTGTGAGGCGGGACTCGACTGGACTCTGCACTAAGATTGGAGGCGAAAAATACGTAAAACCTAGGGTTTAATATGGTCCAACCAACAAAAAAGATGGGTAAAAAAGTGTGAAATTGGGGTTTGACCAATTTATTTTTCACTCAAAGTTGTTTTTCTTGACATCAAACATGGGATTTTCGCCAAAGATCAGGCTCAAACCAGGCAAAATGGGGATGTTAACCACTCAAACGATGGCCTTGGAAAATTCCCCGACACTTGGATACGTTCCTGGCGAAACAGCGAAAGATGAACTTCCCAAAATCACTCGTTCTGTTCATTCTCGGGAAGTTCAACTGCGTACCAGGATTTTTGACACCGGTATGGCTATGGTGGTTCCAGATGTGCATGGACGCACAGTTTAGTGTATTTTCTTTTTTTGTTTTTAAATCACGTCTAGTCTTCAGCCAAATTGAGTTTTTTGGGGTCCACAGATTTGAGCTATGCGCATAATTGAATTTTCCCATGGCTTATTCATATGAGGACACAGCAATTGAAGAGTAGCAGGCTGAAATTCTGCCGTTGTTGAACCTATCCTCGTTAAAGGCCAGTGACCCCAGCATCCTCGAAGAATTTGTTTCAAATTAAATTAGTTTGAGGAAATCGATCACCAAAGAGCAATTCTTGTATGACTCCATGCAACAAGGCAATGGTGAATCTAATCACCATGTGTTGCGACATAGTTGAAAGATAGCAAGCAAGCTGAAATACCCAAAATGGGCTGCACACCTTTTCATTGGGAGATAAATCGATAATGAGCCATTCTGAAGTGATTCGATGCTTCACCAACAACCGTCGACACGATGGGCGCAATCCAGTGAACTTTAATTTTGTGCGCGCGTCAAGTTCACTCTATCACATTGCCAAACATTTACTATTTGTTCTGGTTGGTAGTATGAGTTTTTGATAGGATAGGATAACTGTCCCCAACTTTTTGGTTTGCTGCATTCTCGCCAGCATTTTAACCCAGCTTTTCCATCCACAAAACATTTTTCAAGGATGGTTGCTAAGTTTGAGCATACTCTTAGATGTTTGCACCAAAACAAGACAATCTTATCATGATTCAGTTCATTATCCATCATTGTTCCAATTTCTTCCGCATGAGGTTCTAACTCATGCCAGCCACAGGTGTCCCTCCGTCTTTGCCATCTTTTGGCGCTTGGTGGAACCCTTTGTGCCACCTGCCACCGTCACCTGGCAATTTTTCGAGTTGGGAAGGGCTTAAATGTTTGGGGCTATTTGAGGGGACTTTCAACTGATGCATTGAGAAGTTCATGTTGATGGACACTTGATGTATATATATATTTTGCCGGTCTTTGGGCCAACTTCAATGGTCTATCATCCTGGGAGGTGGCGCACGAAGAAACCACCAAAACAAGAGCCGCACCAATAGTTGGGTTATCACGATGGCAATGGAGGATAAACCAACCATTCGTTCGCTCTGACTTTTTTGCAAAGTCAGATTTCCCTCCTCCCAGGTGAAAAAGATTCGCATCAAAGGCTATGCTTCCAAGACTTTTGTGGCGGAAATGAAGGCAAGATGATGACATTTTTCACTGCACGCTGACAAACATAAACAAACTTAGTCAACAAAGCCTATTACTAGATGTGACATGACAATATAATCAGCAACAATTATATATACATAGAACCGTAATTCTATGGTTATATAGTATGTATGTGTCAATGGTGCGGAATCTTTGGCCATTCAGCTCCTGCAACTGGTTGAATGGATCGTGATAGATGAATCCCCCGGGTGTTCGCTGTTCCCCACTTTTAGAAACCCAAAGGTTCCAAGTTCCATAGAACTTCAAGTGAGGCCAAACTTTCCCGTTCTGTTGGTTCGTGGTTATGTCTGTACTAACTGGTTCTTTTTTCTTTGGTTTCACCAATCCACTGAAGCTCAAATGATCACCTGATTTAGGAATCCCTTCAGGAGTTCATGGCAGAGTCCACCATTCCCCCGTTTCTTCGCAACTGGGCAGCACCCCCAAAGGTGACACCCCCCAATCACTGATGGTTGACAGGCGCCTATTAGTGGTTGTTGGTGGTTTATAAGTGCTTAACACAAAGCCTTTTTGAGTTGGTTGATTTGGCCTGCATGAATTATTTGTTGAGCACCTTCTCAAACTTGGAGACACCATGCTAGCTGATATGTAATTGCAAGAGTTCTCCCTTTGCGGAACAGCTCAATGCAAGGGGCTTGTTGCTGAAAGCTATGATGAAATGGATGGATCACGACGATGTCTAACACCTAGGGGTTTGGATGAAACTTAACATGCACCAAAACATATGGTAAACCTAAAAATTGGGAAACCTCCAAATTCTGCAGGAATCGTATGGTTTTGCAAGGAAACAAAAGGTCGGAGAGTTTCCCGTTCGGGGGATCAGATCTGAGTCTGGTGATGTCGGGCATATGGAGCCTGATTGGATTGACCCTATCCATGCCAACACAATGGGGGTTGGATACTTCTCTTGCAGCAGAAGCAACCTGACCCAACATTGTGAGAGATGCAAGAGTATCAGAATATGTGTCATGATTACTTCAACCAACACTTGCTGAATGCTTTGAATTATCCGTTCTCCGATGATTTTGCATGGCCGCAGTCGCACCACACTTCTGTCTCTTCATCTTGTTCTAATTCTCTCGATCCACTCGAAATTATTGTTAACCATTGCTGACCATGAATACGATGATGTTTGAAGCCATCTACATGTTTCTCAATTCATGTTTCCTCAAATTGTGAGGGCTTTGCAGATCAGTCGAGTCAGGTAGCGATGATCGATCCTTATTGTTGGCTGCTGCCTCAACGGGTCCCTCCATGGGTGGACAAAACCAAGAAACGATGGTTGGTTGCAGGGAATATTTTTTTACAGGCTTCTACCGGGCCATTTCATGGGGAACATACTCCACTGGTATGAGAAGCCCGAGCTCATCCAACGAGTGGAAGGAGATGACAGAAGACAACTTGACCACCACTCATTTGCTGGTTGCTAGCTTCAATCATTCTTCATTTCTCATATTTTTTTGGATGATGATCGCCATGTGACCAGCAATGCAACAGAACCGCCCGGTGGAAGCCTCGAAGATCTGAAGTTCATGGTAATCGGTTCCCCCAAGATCAATCGGCCATCCTCCTCTCCACCATGGTCTCTGGGGTGTTCAATATGAACGGGGGGGATGGTCTCTGTGGGAAACGGCAAGGGGGTTAACGTGGAGGTCCGAAAGTTTGGGAACCCACTTGGAAGTTGGAGAGTTGCTCCAAAAGATCAATGTCTGAAGAGATCGCTGCATATGGTCCTTGCCAGTCAGAAACGCCAGAGAATGGAGACGAAGTCCAGGTGTTTCTGAAGAGATTTACATTTTTCAGAAGCAGAAAATCAAATCCTGAGAAATTTCAATGAAAATCACCAAGTCTCAGAATTTTCCTGAGATTTGATTTTTCACATATTTTCCCAGCACAAAATCAAGGAGTTTTCGGCCAAGCCACCATTGCCCGTCCACGTCAGCTGAGGCAGCCGAACCTTGGGGCGGTGTGGTGCCACCAGGAGCTGCCGATTTTTGAGGCCAGGAGTTGGGGTGGTTCAACAGCTGAACTTAACAGCGGAACTTGGTGCTTCATCCTGGAGTTTTGGGATTGAAATTCATGGGAGAATCCTAGGAAAATTATGGATGAATTATGGAACAAATAGGAAACTTCTGAAAAATCATGGGATGGTCATGGGAAAAGAATTGGATACTGATTTGATCATGATGGGATAATTGGAGCAAGCTCGGGGACCCTAAGTTATCATCCAAAATTGGATGATATTTCGAAGGGAAACAGACGGTGAAAAGGGGGGTCCCCCAAGTTTGCGAAACCCGCAGAGGAAGTAAGTTTAAACTGGGGACCTATACTAAGATGGGCAATAACTTATATGACTTGCCCGTTTGCTAAAAATGGGAATATATCAAACCAGACATAAATGGCTTTTCGCTAAGATCAAAACCTGTTCATATGTGGGCAAATAGGGTGACGTTCGCCTAGAGCCTGGGTCCTAACATTGTGTAACGTACTAACTAAAAGTAGGATAGACCACCAAGAAACATGAGTAGGGGGGAAGTTTGAATGTACAAAACCAACGGACCTGATTGGGCTTCCTTTTCTTGCTGATGCAGCTAATTTCTCAGGACCTTCAAAGGAAACAGGGACGACTTCATGTGGTCAATCACTGTGAATTTGGACAACATCCCTGGTTGGATTGCAGATTTGCCATCCCCAACTCACAAGAAACACTTTGGAGGAATGTAAAAATAGGGAACCCTGTAGGGAGCATTGGATCCTATGACCACCTCAGCACTTCCGAGGTCTCCCGACTTATGCATGGTGGGGCCCTGCCACCGCCCAGCCGTCGTGTTTTTTGTGGCTGGGGAAGTGTTGCCCCATGGTGGAAAGAGATACTTCCCCGGCCTGTGGAAAGTCCACTTCAGAGACCTTGCACCTAAGATAGATTGACATGATTGATTGACATGATCTTCTGCATCAGGCTGAGATGCGGGGAACGGATAGAGGATGGAATGCTATGTCACTTCCATAAATGAATGAAAGGAACCAATAAGCAGCATTCCTACTCATTGTGGTTCTACTATCAAAGTTCACGGTGCTGAAGTGGCACCCAACAAATTCAGCAAAGGCCCGGTGCCTGCAGATGAGCACTGGGCCCCAAGCTCCAAAATTCACCTCGGCGAGCCTTCCGCTGACCGTGTGGTTCCTGAGGGAAATTCTGAAGCTTTGTGCTTTTCAAAGGGAGCTGCTCCAGCTCCATGACTGCTCCTCCCAAGAGGGCATGGAATGAGGGCCCCTCGAACTGAGGGCCGCATTTTGTGGCGTAGGAACTGGTGACCACATAAGAGTCGCAGTCGCACTATAGCTGGCAACGCCAAGGATTAGAGCCTGCAGAGTTTCGCGAGCCAATAAATCTTCAACCCCAGAAGCCTTTCGCAAATGTCTCAATTCAGCTCCAAAAGCAGTGGACTCTGCACAGCTAGAAGATGACATGACCGGAACGGCAGGTTTTTGGGGAACTGCATCTTGATTCACTTCCGGGATGACCAGGTGTACCCATGACCGTCGTGACATGAAACATTTGGAGCCAGTGGAGCATTCCAACCGGCATCTAGAAGTGTGGATGAACAGATCTAGATTCTAGATGTCAAAATCACAGACCCGTACACGTTCTGCGACAGAGTGGACGGAATTCATCGTTTGATTTTTTCCTGGAGTGAATCAACTGCAGCCCCGGCTGCAATGGGATTGGGTCAAAATTATCACCACAAACAGATGATTTTGCACTAAACATAGGCAAACTTGTGGATTGTGAGGTGCCCCGTTTTTGACCCATAACCAAATCACCAAGTGAAACCCATTCAGAATGCCTCAGCCGCTGGTTTGCTTGGACTGCGGCTCCGCTCCCCATGGCGAGGGTTGAAGGGAAGATCCATCGGAAACCTGACAAAAAATTACCATCCAAAGACAGAACGGTTGGTGTTTTCTGGAAAAAAAATCATTTCCATCATTTTCCATCTTTTTTTGGGAGGACTATCCCAGCAGACTTTCTGCTTTTTTTTTGGGATGGCTCAACCACTGAGTCTGGGTTTTCCCAGAGGAATTGATGATCCGATGCCGGGCGAACCTACCAGGTGCAGGTGAGCCACAAATGGCTCGGCTTTGGCTCGTGCTCCACACAGCCAAAAGGGTCGAGCAGGGAGTGGAGGACTGGAGGACTGGACCAGGTTGGAACTGCAAAGACTCCCGTGTTCCAATATTTTCTGATGTTTTGCCCTTTGTTCAATCAATAGTGGAAGCTCTGAAAGTAGATAGGTCTAGATAGATTGCTGACCATTAAAGTTGAACAAGACCTCCTCGACGACTGTGAAGCATGTGGACTAGGATTTTGGAAGAGGGATCAAGCCTGCCAGACGACCGAAGCCACGGCCGCTGCACCATTTTTGCTTCACAGGGAGGGTGCGTTTTGAGGGTTGGCTTCTATTGCAGACGAAGCATGGAAGGCCTAACGGTTGCAGTTTGGAAACGACCCTGAGGATCCGTCTTGGTATCCAAGGTGTAGTCTCCTTCCAAGGATGCTGGATTTGGAAAGGTGTTGCTTTCTTTAGTGTGGGAGTATCAGCCGGATTTTGGGACACTACGACATATTCCTTATGAGTTGCCGAGCAGCATCAGTCAAGTACACATTGTGTGGGAATGGCTCAAAGATGGTTTCTCGAAAGAGTTGGGGACATTGTTGGTATCAGAACCATCCTCTTTTTTTGAGTTAATATTCTGTAGCCAATCCCATGTTGCGTTCAAACCATCCATGTCGTGTCCACAGGCTTGACCTTCTCCTCCCTTGGGCGAACGCAGTGGCACCCCCAGGCAGGTTGCTCTAATACAGTAGCTATGCACAGGGTGCATCACCGCACCCATCCAGACCTATTGTTGCCACTACACAGATGAGATTTGCCACTTTCTTGCGCTTTGCAGCCGTTTTGGCCCAATCACCCTGCTGGGTTTGTCTGTGTGGCACCAAGCACAAAAGGAGCCAAGCATGCAGCCTCTTCCAATGCTGGCACCATCTTTGCATGCGCCACCATCACCTCAGATAGGTGTTGCTGCTCCAGGGTCCGGTCTGGGCTGGAAAGCCTGCCACTTGCTGCCCATGACAGGGCTTGTCCTCGCAAGCTACAGAAGGTCCGGCTGGGTGACTTGCCACCAAAGGGGTCCCAAGTCTATTGAAGCACCAACTTCCAAAAGCGATGAGATGAAGGAATTTCGCAAGGAATTCTTGAAGAAATTTGGAGACGATGCCATTGTGGACTTTGATCAGACGACTGCACAAGTGCCGGTGTTTTCCACAGGAGCTTTGACCCTGGATCTGGCTCTGGGTGGTGGTTTGCCATATGGAAAGTTGGTGGAAGTCTATGGACCTGAACAAAGTGGCAAAACAACCTTGGCTTTGTCTTGCTGCGTGTCTCTACAGAAGTCGGGACGTCGCAAGAACTGCGCTTTCATTGATGTAGAGCATGCTTTGAATACGGACTGGTTGGCGGCATGTTCTTTCTATTTTATACCATACTTGGGATGATTGTGGAGATGATGATGATGATGATGATGATGATGATGATGATGATGATGATGATGATGATGATGATGCTGATGGTGGTGGTGGTGGTGATGATGATGATGACGACGATGATGATGATGATGATGCTGATGGTGGTGGTGGTGATGATGATGATGATGACGATGATGATGATGATGATGATGATGATGATGATGATGATGCTTATGGTGGTGGTGGTGGTGATGATGATGATGATGAT